>CM060954.1:88762220-88912374 GCA_030765055.1 Mantis religiosa | reverse complement strand
TGTTCTCTGAAGGCAACAGCTAGGCGGGTTTGTTTCTTTCTCCGTTGGGGGGAGGATCTGTTTTAGATCTTTTGCCCCGGTTTTGAGTACGGGTGGCCTGACGCTTGAGCCATCAGGCGTTATGTGAGTTTGAATACGTTTGGGGTTTACCTTGGGTTACCAAGGGGCCCCAAGACGTCTCTAGGGAGTTTGTATGATGGCAAGCGTCTTTGCTCCCTCTGGTCATACCTGCACAGTGAGTTCACCAAAAGGGTTGCCATGGGTTTGAATTTTGTCGTACATTGAACGACCCCTCTCTCGAATGACGTCGACAATGTACGGGATGTTCGAATGTTCATGAAGGATATGGGCGGGAAATCTCCAGTCAGTATCGTAGATGACCCGTAGCGCCCTGTTCTGCAGCGTCTGGAGTCTGACGAAAGTGGTATTCGCCACTGTTCCCCAGATCTCACAGCCGTACAAGATCATGGGCGGGATGATCGCCCGATACAGCTAGAGTTTGAGACGGAGTGGCATGGTTGAACGGAATATGGGATATAGGTTCCTGAGCGCGACGTGCCCAAGCTGGACCTTGCCTTTGACGTGCGGAGCGTAAGTTAATTTGCGGTCCAGCGTCACTCCGAGATACTTCGCCGTTTGAACCCATGGGATTCCACGACGCCGTAAAACGAAGTTCTGCTGCAACCGATTGGCTCTGGTTTTCGCCAGGAGAATCGCAGAGCTCTTCTCCGGGTTAATTGCCATTCGCCATTTTGCGCTCCATTCGCCAATGGCCCGGAGCTGGGTTTGGATCTGCCGAAAGCTATACCTTGAGTTTCTGTTGACTGCGAAGATCATCAGATCGTCCGCGTATTGACAGGTGCGGGTATTGTGGTGCGTGGGTATGTCAGCCATGTAAGCTGCAAAGAGTGCCGGCGACAGCACGCTGCCTTCCGGCACTCCAGCGCCAATGGGCCGCTCGGTAGACAGCTTCCCCTCCATCTTTACTCGGAAGCTTCGGTTTCCGAGGAAACCGGCCACCAAGGAAATGTATGGACGGGGAATTTCATGCTCCAGGAGTTTGTAAACAAGGCCTTCATGCCAGGTAGTGGCGAATGCCTTCTCCACGTCCAGCAACACTGCTACCGTTTTAGACCGTTCCTGGAATCCCAGGGAGGCCTTCTCGGCAACCCGCAGTAGTTGCTGTGTCGTGGAGTGGCCAGAACGGAAGCCAAACTGATGTTCCGGGTTTAGGCCCTTTTCCTCTAGGTGAGGAAGGAGCCGGGATAGGAGCAGTTTTTCGAAGACCTTCGATAAAACTGGGAGAAGGCTGATAGAGCGGTAACTGGAAGGAAAAAACCGGATTTTTTCCCGGCTTTAAAACGCACACCACGCGCGCCTCCTTCCAGATAGCTGGAAAGTGGCGCATGTATAGGCACGCATTATAAATCCGGGTTAAGTGAATCACGGCTCTTCGTGGAAGGTGCTTGAGCATTTCCGCTGTCACACGGTCCTGCCCAGGTGCTTTGTTGTTTCTTAGAGAGTTAAGCGTGGTCGCTAACTCTCTAGGGGTAACGATGGGGATGTGGAACTCCTTGTGGTCAGGGGGCGGGGCTTCTAGGAAGTCCACCACCACCTGTTCCACGAGGTCAGCATGGTCATCGTCCATTGGCTCTACCCTGGGTTGGAATTGAGCCTCCAGATAATCTGCTAGTGCATCTGCCTTTTCTTTCGACTCGTAGACGAGTCGACCTCTAGGGCTATGTAAGGGGTGCTGGTGTACGGTTTTGTCTTTCCGCAGGCTACGGACTATTCGCCACGGTTTTCTCTCCTGGAGATTGGTGTGCCTTAGCAGTTTTTCCCAGGCCTCTTGGCGGTGTGCTCTTAGGAGCCGTCTTACCAGGGACTTGAACCTCTGGTGTACTTCTCCTATCCTGGGATGGCGAAATCTCTGCCACAGCTTTCTCACAGCATTTTTAGCCCTGATTAGCTGCTTAATGGGTCCCGGAATATCTGTAGGGTTTGGTGCGTCTATTGGGATGCGGTGTGTGTGAGCACGGACCGCATTGAGGATAGATGTGGAGAACTCCTTGGCTGCCGCCTCGAGTGACTCCACGGAGTCGATCCGGGGACTGGCTTCCACGGAGTTTTGGATGGTAGTGATAGCGGCATCCCAGTCGACTTCGTCCACCCAGTCTACCGTTGCCAGAGCTGCGACGGTAACGTCTGAATCGATCACAACTGGGTTGTGATCCGAATCCAGAGCGTTTACCGTCGTGAGGTCCAGATGAAATGGTATGTTTTTAGTGATAGCGAAATCTATGACGTCCGCTCTGCCTCGAGGCGGAAAGTGCGTTGGACCCCGCGGGCCATGCGCATGAAGGGTGGGGTCTCCGCAGATGAAGCGGTAGATGCTCCTTCCCCTTTCATTCTGGATGCCGCTGTTCCATCCTGGGTGTTTGGCGTTGAAGTCGCCGGCTATGCACACTCTGTGATCAAGGTTGAGGAGAGCCCGGTAATCCGCTTCATGGAAGGGATGATTGGGTGGGTCGTACACCGCTACAAGCACCAGGTCAGAACCGCCTAAGGAGAGCCTTATGGCGGTCGCCTCCAAGTGTTGTAGCGGAGGAAGTGTGATACGAGTATGGGTGATATGGTTTTTGATAAGGATGGCTGTACCACCGCCCCGCCGACCAGCTCGATCGGATCGGTGGACGGTGTAACTTGGCAGATTAAACTGTACACCAGCATGCAGGTGCGTTTCGCATAGCATGAGGAGGTCAATTCCATGGTCATTCACAAATTCCAAGATGCCCAGTTTCTGTTCCCGGACTCCATTTGCGTTCCAGAACGCGGCTCTCAATGAACGTTGAGTTTTCCTCATCGCCATTTATGAGCTGGAGTCAGGGAAGAGAAGCCGTGCAGTCTGTTGCATTATGCTGTGCTTTTGCATAGCAGGTATTCTGGGGTTTCTCACTCCCAGCTTGCCTCTCTCTTATTTCTACACGAGCAGCTGTTTCTCGCAGGTTGCCGAAGTTTCTCGACAGCTCACGAAGCTTCACGGACTAGCACGATCTTTCGTGAAGTAGCGAGAACACATGGAACTGTCTCTGTCTCTTTCTTCCTCTGTTGATCTCTCTCTCTCTCTCTCTCTCTGGGCGTGGCTTGGCACTATTTGTCTCTTTCACTTCCCGCTTCCCCCCCCCCCTCTCTCTCTCTCTCTCTCTCTCTCTCGGCGTTCGCTTAGAGCGGCAAAACAATGCCTCTTGACACTATTTTAAGTTGTTGAGTGGCATATTTTTGTATCAGGAAGTGCTTATTGTTGATAGTAGGTTCTCTTTTTTCTGCGACCTTTTATGGATTTAGAAACACAATACCGAAGTCCTACACAAATAGAGCAATAACAGAGAAATGTTCTCGTATCCTTCTCTTCTTAAAGTATCGGGTGAAATATTTGTACGAATCATTGCTGAAAAAGTAAATGTATGCATAAATATGCACAAATTAGTTAAATGTTCATTAACCTCTTAAATAAGATTTATTTGCACAATAAAACTTCCGTAATCAACTCCTTACAATATGGAATAAATGTATTACTTACATGCATATATTTAACTATCAAGTAATAAAACATGCAAATATGCAAAAATCCGAAATGAGATGGGTCGTGAAATACGATGTTTGAAAGCTTTTCAGTACACATCAGAATTGGTATAGGGCCAATAGTAATTTGCAGTAACTTCAACGGAATTGTGAAGTTCGTAATTCCGCCTTATAATATAACGAATCAAAATATCCAATCGACTCAGCTGAAACAAAAGAATAGACATAACAGTTCAGGGTCTTCACCACGTAGGGCAGTGATATCAATCCAACAGGCCACAGAAGCTAGAAATCCGTGTTCCAGTAGACCACCAGATAGCAGCAGGCCTTCCTTCTGCTGGTTATAACAGCGGTAAATTTTGTGCTTCAAAATATTCTCTCCAACCCAAGCTAATGTATTTAATTGAATTTAAAACCAGTGACCAGAATTTTGCAGATGACATCCAGCTTTTAATGCTAGAACTTCACCAAATAGAGCAACATAAAAATCAATGCGATCAATAAATGATGGATTTTAATCTAGTTCGCCACTAGATGCATAATTATAAAGGTTTTGTTTTTCTTAGGAAACTTTTCTTCAAATCATTGTCTGCTGCTGTGTTGACAGTATACAAGAAACAAATTTTTAATTTAATTTCACAGTGGAAATGAACGACAAATGTATATAACAGAATTCGATTTTCCGCTATCTTTCACGCTCCTAAGTTGTGAATTAGTACCTCATTGGTCACTCCTCGATATTGCATATTTTCTAATTATTATAGGTATTCGCATGTGCTTCCAACGATAAGCAGTTGAGCGCTATCAGGACCTTCTGGAATAATTCCAGAAGGTCCTGTCGTTATCAACTCTCACGGAAATGGTCCATCCTCTTTCCTCTTTACTTCCCATAATGCCTAATTCAACATCTAGAGTATTATGAAATGGTACTTGGACATAAGTGGTCCATAGAATAGTAACCTCAAATGCTGTAAACATGGCACTTCTAGTCCTTTGTTTCAGCTAATATCGTTTTCTGTTGTTGAGCAAGGCATTTCATTGCGCTTTTAAGGTTTGTAAGTATGACGTCTTGTTTATGTAACTGTGCAGTATAAAATAATTTAATATACACATTTTGTCCAGTTTTACTTTCTCTGCCATATATTGTAAGGAGAGTAAGTATTTCATACCATCCAAAAATTTGATAACGATATTTCAAGACAGCTACTCCGCTTTGGGACTACCTGAACCTCCCCCCCCCCCCCCCCAAAGAGAATCCACTTGTGTGTTTATCCGAGTGCGCAAGTGCATGCGTGCTTTTGTTTGAACAGCGTAAGTAAAAAGTGAAAAGCGGGTGAAACACCAATCTTGTTATTTAAGTTTTAGAATATTCCAAGATTTTCGGCAAAATCCCCCCAGCACATTACCCTTTACACAATAATTTTTAAATTTCTTATTTTCTAAATAATAGAACATTTTGGTTAAAATTTTAATAAGAAATTAAATGTATATAATGAATTTTCTGAGAAACCTAGAATCCTCAGAGGTTTTTCCTTCTTTCTAGATGACTTTTGCATAGCTCGAAAACCGTAAGGGACAGGCAAAATCTTACTACACTCGAAAAGTAGATCAATTTATGTCTGATACATTTTTGTGTAGAGGGAACCACATCAAAGATATTCTATGTTATTTGTCTGAAGTTTCCGGTGGCCACCACAAGAAGGCAAGCGGGACCTGAAGAGGGAGAGGGGCTCGTTTATCTCCGTAGTTCTAAGGAATCTGCTATTTCTTCCTGTGGGGATATGCTAAAGATCAAATATTTGTTCCACTTCTACCGATGGATATTCAGGAAGTGAAGCAGCGCATTCAAGCCGCCTTCGAAACCATCACGTTGCCATGTTGACTCGTGTGTGGGAAGAGAGGACTATAGAGTAAATGTGTGTAGAGTGACAAAAGCCGCAAATATCAAGCATTTGTAATGTATGTAAAAAGAACGTTATGAGTTACAATATAGAATAAAACAAGATTCATATTCCTACGTCAATTGCATTGTGAGTTATGAATTTTTGTAACCCCGACAATAATTTAGAATAACTTCGTATTATCGGGTGTCTCAAATGATTCTCCGCAGTGAAGGGAATGCGATAACACGCTCGTTCACGTTAGTTATGTTGGCAATGGTCAACATATTGTCATCACTTCCCAAGCACAATACAATATTGACTTTACAAAAGCACCCTTCTCACTGTGGTATTCAAGCGGTAGGAGGAACGAAAGACGTTCACTGCCTGCTCCTTCTCTGTATTTGCGCTACCAACTTAACCATACCCACATGCGTCCGAGTACACTGCGGAGACTCATTTGAGACACACCTTATAATGTACATTCCTTTAAGAGTCATATTCCGTGGTGTAGGGATAACTGCTAGCTTCTAGTTTCTGAGGTCGCTGATGCAAAACTGATGGAGGACTGTAGATATTTTCGGGCATAAAAATCCTTAACATGGGTTCCTTCGGAAGGGAAGGAAAGTCGGTGGTTCGGTCTCGTAGAGTTTACGCCACTTAAAAGAACTTCAAGCTTCATAAAGAGGCATCTGGGTAACACTAAGCAGTCTTTCACACCCAATAGAGAATGGGACACAGAACCACAGCAATTAAAGTGCATCCATAAATGAAAACTTAATTACAAGAAAATGTAACACGAGTAAGCCTCAGTGGCGTAGCTTAATATTTAGACCGCTTGACTCTCACCAAGGCGGCCCGAGTTCGATGCCAGGCGACCCCAAAGTGAAAACACAGCCCTCGGGCGGATTTTCTCCTAGTCCTCCGGTTTCCCCCGTCAGCATTCAACCAATTTCTGCATCATCTTTCTTATCATTCATCTGGCCCTCATACTATCCTCCACTTCCTTCATCCGCCTGCGGTGTCGTATGTAGTAAAAGCGGGCGTTAAACACTACACACACATACACACACACACACACACACACACACACACACACACACACACACACAAACTTCCTTCACCTTCACACCAGGCATCGGGCTGATCACCTATCCTGGTTCTCTATCGGATCCAAAGCTTGGGTTCCTCATGCCCAACTTTAAGGAATAGAGGAACAAGAATACCCTCACACCACTGTAAGTGATACTACTAAGGTTAAGGTAAAGAAGAAGAAGAAGAAGAAGAAGAAGAAGAAGAAGAAGAAGAAGAAGAAGAGCTGCCAGTTACTGTCGGTCTATCTTTAATTTCACCTAATTATTTCGCTCTCTCTCTCTCTCTCTCTCTCTCTCTCTCTCTCTCTCTCTCTCTCTCTCTCTCTCTCTCTCTCTCTCTCTCTCTCTCTCTCTCTCTCTCACGATTCATTGTTAATATTACAAATAGCTTTTCTCAAAGTACTTGTAGATTTTACAGTATCTTTCCTCTAGTAAAGTTATTTCGTCACTACCACTAATGGCAGGGCGGCAAGGTCAGGGGTAAGAATATGTAAACATAAACTGGAGATGGTAGATGGTTAGAAAGAATGTATGAAGCGGTCGTTTAAGCCAGAACAATGTATGCAGTGGAGGTATGGGGCACATCAGAGATAGGAACACAATTAGACCAGATGTATGGTTTGTTTTGCAAAGAACTACTAGGGCTGACAAAATCGGCACCAAGAGAGGTGGCATTACTAGAGGTAGATAATACAAAAAGCAGGGAAATAATAATAGAGAGAATATTGAAATTCTGGTGTAAGTGTATTAAAGGGCAGAAAGGGGAATTATTGAATCTGTGCATGAAGCAACAGAAAAGCATTAAAAATACAAATAGTTGGTGGTCGAAATTGGAAATAATGAATTTAAAGATAGGCATGGGAGATCTATGGAGAGCAGAGGAGACAAATTATAGCGGTTTTTGGAAGGAAGTGAGAACTAGAGTACAAGACATAGATAGGCAAGAGATATGGGAAAGTATAGAAGAAAAGAAATCTTTGAAATTTTATAAGCAATTAAAGACATAATGGGGTAGGGAAAAATATATAGATAATTGTGGCAAAACTGGAAGAGAAGGCATAGCATGGATGAGAGCAGGAATATTATACTTAAAAGGGTTGAGAAGTAATGAGGTAGGAATATGTGAATTTTGTGGAGACGAAGAGAGCACTGTTCATTACGTGATAGAATGTAAGGAGCTAACAAATTACAGGAGAAAAATATGGGATAAGAAATAGGACAGTGTAAGTAAAGAGATATTGGCGGTACGCATGCTAACAGGGATGGGAGAAAAGAAAAATAGATGTATAGGAGATTTCTTATATAGGATAAGAGAAAAGTGGATTAGGATAAAATAAGTAAAGATCAAGAACAAATGACATGAAGCTGCTCAGGAAAACCAAAGGCTTATAGCCAGGTGACCTGAGTCAGCGAGTAAGTCTTAGGGTCAGCACTTTTATGTATTTGTACAGGGGGTATAATACAGCATGTTCCATGTTAAATTTTATTGTAATGAATTTGTAATGGATACTGTACAAATAAATATCAAAATAAAATATCGTCACTAGCATATGTACAGACGTGTGCAAATTATTAGCAATTTTCAGTTTTATGCTGGTAGTTTTATTTAAATTCCATCTGGTACAGCTATTAACAAAATAATACTCATTTTTGTAATGTTAATGATTTATTTTATCATTCTAGTATTTAGTATGTCCCCCCTTAGCTTTTATTAGGGCAGAAATTCTTGCAGGCATGCCCTCTATTGAAGCCTTACACATTTTGTGAATTTCTTCATCATTTTGCCACACTGACAAAGTTGTATTCAGCATTGATTCCTTTGTTGTTGGGTGAAAGCTTTTAACTTTTTTTTTCAAGACACTCCACACAGACTCAATGGGGTTCATATCTGGGCTATTACCAGGCCAATCCAAAACAGATATGCCATGTTCATCAAAAATATTCATTTCACACTTTGCTTTGTGGCATGGGACACCATCTTGCATGAATATTCCAATTCCTGATGGAAACCACTCATTCATCATAGGCCTAATGAACTTTTTTGCCACTTCTGAATATTGCTTAGCATTCATGGTTCCCTCTACAATGTGAATTTTCCCCACCCCATAAGTAGAAATTCCACTCCATATCATCACTTTTGTTGGATGCTTCACATTCTGCACCACACATTCCTTTTTAAATGCTTCTCCTGGCCTCCTTCTGACGTACTGTGGGCTTTCTTCAACTATTGAAACCATTGTTTCATCACTGAACACAATCTGGAAACAAAATGTTTGGCTACAATCCTTGGAATAAAAAATAAAAATCATTCGGAGAAAAAGATAGCAAAAGCATTTTGAATGTCCAAAATGAATTTCTGAAAATAAAACAATCTATGAACTATTTTTATAAATTTGAATACTTTGCATACCTTTTCCCAGTCTTCAGATGTCCAGTCCTTTAAAGTTTTTGCCCAAGCAAGACGTTTTTTTATCATCATGGGCGTTAGTTTTTGTTTTTTGCGAGGCCTTCTTGCTTTCAAACCGGCTTCAAAAAGTCTTCGTCGCACTGTGCTTGATGAAACTGCACACCCATGTTCTAGTGCAACGGCCTGAAGTTGTGTAGAAGTCATGCTTCGATTTTTAAGCTGTTCTCTGACCAATACACGTTTCATACTTGAAGTTAACACTCGTTTTCTGCCATATTTGCCCACTCTTTGTGGTGAAGTCGCTTTGTTTTCATTCAGCTTACGTGCAAACCTTGTCACATAACTTGCACTTACGCCTACTATTTTGTTTATTTCCTTCTTTGTTTTATCTCCAGCACTTAATAACACTTGAACTTGAGCTCTTTTGCGTGGTGTGATATCTTGGACCTTACCCATCTTCCTAACAGCAAGGTTTCGTAGCAAATGTGAGAGTAACCTTTGCTGTCCTCATCCCCCACCCTCAAAATGCCCAGGAAAGGATCTACCTGCCAGGGGATGACTTACCTGCAGTGCCATTAGGTACCAAAGAACAATACAGAAGCAGTGGTAATGAGCTACTGGGCAGAAGAAAGGAATTTACCTTTCACTGTGCAGTGAAGGAAATGGGAAAAAATGAGCATAAACATTCTAAACATGAAAAATAAACCAAGATAGCCAGAAATATCTGCAAAATAGCATGTCAGATTTTAGAAGTAATATGTATTAGCCACAGGAACATTTAAAATAATTATATAAAGTCATGGGAGGCATGTAAGGCCTATTGAACTAGAATTGGAAGCATTCAAAACAAATTTGGTAATAATTTGGACACGTCTGTATGTATGTATGCAAGCTATATACTTATGTATATAGGTATATATGCATGTATGTGTGTACGCATGTATGTGTTTAATATAAGTATGTATTCGTGTAAGTATACGCTTATGCATGTAAGTAGTATATATGTATTTCATGTATGTATTTAAATATGTATATACAAGTATGTATATGTGTGTATGTACTCCGTGCATGAATCGATTTATATAATTGCTTAATGTTGCCGATGGGCCAAAGTAAGGGGACTGTGGGATATGGGATATTGATTTTTTCATACAGCTGACGTGTCTTCAGGTAACAGGCCAAATAATGAATGCTATATCGGAGATGGACAGATTATGTTTCAACATTGTTGAAAGCTTTAGTGGAGGTCATGGTGCGAGTTAAGAACATGAGAAAGAGAATAGTGGACGATGTGGCGAGAGATGCGAAAGAAATAGAAGGTGTGCTTTGTTGAACGGAGAAGAAAGGAAGCAATTGTGTAAGAAAACTCTAAAATTGCAGGTAATTAAATGTTGAAATTCCAGATAAATTTAGAGAAAATTATGACCAATTTATGTAAGGAGAGGGTAACTAGAGAGAGGTTTTTGGAAAACGTTTCTGGAGTATGTTCACGCAATTGTCACTTCATCCTTCTCAGCAATGTGTCTCCAAGTTATTGGCAGATATTTTTTATTTTATCCTATATTATTAATTTTGCGATATACATTTTTCCATGAGTGTTGTGGTTTACAAAAATGTTTGTTCCCTTTCCACTAGGAGGTGGAAATATTATATTATGTCACTGTTTACATTAACGACAGGGAGACAGAATTGCATTAGCTAATTACTCACAAAAAGTGTTTCTTAGTTGAAACTTGAAAGCATGCTTGCTTGTTTTAACAGTCTAACTTGTGTATTTTATTTCCTCGTTTCTTTTCTTTATCTATCTCGGCCTTTTCGTGTCAAAGTGAACATTAAGATAAAATCAAGCTAATGTATGTGCAATACAATTAAAAGCATGACATCAATACAAAATAATAATATTGAAAAACAAAGCCTTTATACTTCATCTATGTTATGAGAATGATTCATCTGTGAAAACAACCGTACCCCTCTAATTGAAGTGCATTAATAATTTCATTCATATTTAATGAAAATCGATTTGAACAGTCACCGGAGTGTATCGAGTTACTAACTGACACGACACGACGGTGTTGGGAAACCTGCAGAACACCTGGAGGTTTGGTAAGTTTTCTTGAAATAAAACATTTTAAATGGGCAGATAATCTCAGGATTTCACACTTTTGAAGAATGATGAGGCTAAGGCCAACCTGTTAGCTAAAAAACTATGCATTTCAAACTTTAACACCAGTTTATTGAACAGCTGGAAAACTTCTCTTACACGTTAAACTTAGAAAAAAGTCCTTTCTCAAACAAGAAACATACGAAAAATAACTAAATGGTTTTACTAGAAAAATTTTTATTTATATAATGTAGAGTGAGCAGTTTTGTATTATTTATACTAATTAAAATTATCTACTAAATGATATATATCAGAGACTACTAATATACAACTTACAACGCTGACATGAATATTCTTTTCGTGAGTTTTCAAAAGAAGTAAATTATATTTCTAAATTATTCAATGGACACAAGCATTAATGAGTGCAATAATATTAATTAACAGCAACTGATTAAAAACCTGTTCACTGAAAACAGTGATATTAAATTTCATCACTCTACTACACATGTAGCAGGAAATAAGATATTTTGTATTCTATTCAAAAAGAAAATATCGAGAGTTCACTATAAATAAACGTTTTGAAATCCTTTGATTTTTTTTATATTTTTAGAAAATGATCTTGTAGGTTTTTTTGTGTGTAATTTACGTGCTCCAACGTTAAGTCATATCGGACGATGAATGGAATGGGTGAAATGATACTCAAATGAGCCCGCGGTCAATAGAGCTTCGAGTTACCCGACATTAGCCTTTCAGGATAAGGCAAAACCCCGGGGAAGCCTTATCCAGGTAACTCACCCTGACCGAGATTCGAACTCGGGGCCTCTTGAACGTGAGGCAGACACTCTACCACCACGCTACAGAGGTGGGTGTGTAGGGGTTGTGCAAGCGCACCTGTGCTCAGCATAACTTAAGAAGAAGTCAGTTAATTATTAAACTTGTATTTAAGTTCAAAATCTTACAAGGATATAACACGAAGATCTGCAAGAAAATCCCTTCAACTAAAGTTATCATTTACATTGAAAAAGTTCTCTCTCTCTCTCTCTCTCTCTCTCTCTCTCTCTCTCTCTCTCTCTCTCTCTCTCTCTCTCTCTCTCTCTCTCTCTCTCTTATTAAAAATGGCTCTGACGATTTTAAAATTTCGTATGAGAGATGAAATGTGCATCATAAATTTTCTGAGAATAATCTCTAAGGAAGTTTTCATCCTGCGTGAGATTTACATAATTGGTAAACTGTAAGAGATATGTAAAATCTTACAAAGGTAAGCGAAGGTGATACGGATTGGCAGGCGACGCGGATTAGTTTTCCAAAATCTGCTCTCTAGGGGACGGCAGTGTATTGTTGTGTTGGAAGGACCTATGAGGGCGAAGGATAGTTATCTGAGACAGTTAAGTGTGTAATACGATTGTGTATCTTCATTTAAGTGAGAAATCGAGCTTCTTTCCCGAAAGGACGTATGTAATTGCTTCATTTCAGGAATTTTGTCATTTGTTAAGTTCCTTTAAGATAGAGTTATAACGAATGCGCACTGAAACTGCTCCATAAACTTATACAGTAACAAAATAAAAATTTTCTTACATCTATAATCCTCCTAGTAGTTACTTAATCAGTGCTGCAAACGGGCCAACAGCGCTACAAAAAGAGCATCACAGAAAAATAGAAATCGGTGTGCGTGCTGTGGGAAAGAAGCAATTGATATGTGGAAAGTGTGTGTGGGAGATGCTTAAAGATACGAATATCTAAGTGTAGACAAATGCCATTTTGTTCTCATGATTACAGTATGTACTGAAATTGAATGTTCCAGCGGTTTTCTTTCCTTTCCGATTCGTTTGCTATGCCAATCCTATTCTAGGTCCAATTGCCGGCAATAAGATTAGTTTCCGTTCGGAATAAAAATGAAAAAGGGAAGTATGCAGAAAATTCTTTATCCAAAAACTTGGCATTTTACATAACCTAGAATGTCTAGGCTTCAATATAAGGTAAAAGCTTTCATATTTACGTAACAAATAGGACTTTCGTGAAAGATTTTCAAAATATTATTCCGATTTACCCGCGCTTACCTTATTTTTGTGCATGTGTGTCTGTGTGTGTGTGTGTGTGTGTGTGTGTGTGTGTGTGTGTGTGTGTGTGTGCGCGTGCCCGTCTTAGAACAGCATAACCCAGAAACGAAAATTCAGTTAAATACCAAACATAGTATTAAGGTTCAGTATCTTGCAAAGACGCAAAAAAAAAAAAAAAAAAGTTTAAATTAACTCTCCCACTCCATATGGAAAAATGGGAAATTATTTCGAGTTTTTATTTTCTCAAAAATTGCTCTAATGATTTTGATTTAAATATATGTTTAAAATATTTTCATTCTGGGGATGTCTCAGAAGTTATTTTCCCAGATGCTTTTTGTAAAACTGGTAAACCATAAGAGATATATAAAATCCTCACCTGAATCTTGTTTTATTTTTTTTAACTTGTTTATAGTCGCTTTAACTCTGAAATTCATATCGCTACTTTACAACATTTAAAACATTTTAAAGAACATCTGTTGTACAATAAAGTACACATAGTGTGACTTTGTGGGTTCGTGAAATTAAAAGTCCAATTGCACAAACTCAAAATGTTCTTTATTTCCACCGAATTACAGTTGGAACACTTGCCGATTACATAGAATTACGTAGCGCACACAATTACAGTTCGCCAGTTCGTCTATCACAGGTCCACTCTATACTCACAATTACGTACAACTCCTCTGATACACGTAGAGTCTTCCAGTCCATTCACTAGCTCGGCGCTCCTCACGGCTGCTCGCCAAGAACTGAAGTCTCTTCCAGCCCGGCGCATCGGTTATATAAGACCAACTGACCTATGTAGAGGGTTCCGGGTTAGATGAAATATCTCGACTGTTCCAGACGTCAGGGGAGGGGAAAGAGGCGGCCAGCGACCAGTGACATTTTCCTAACCATCCCCTCAGTTAGTGACACGAGATAAATGGGTAGGCGTGGCCTGAATGCCTCCTCTCTCCCCACTCAGCCATCTGTTGGTCGTGTAGGGTGACAATAGTTATTGAACACAACATCAATAAATAAATGCGAGGAGACACATAATCATTTTAACATTACAACTGACTGAACATTGTGTATGATTATACATATTTATCTTTTTAAGAAAGTTAATTAACTTAATATACATTGGAAATGAACTGAGTGCTTCTTGAAGATCATTGAGTATCTGGCTGTGCAACTGACATTCCACGATGATGTGTTTTACCGTGAGTTGTGTGTCACACTGCTGACAGATGATTGGGTGATATTTTTCTAGAAGATAGCTGTGGTTGATTTTCGAGTGGTCTATTCTTAATCGGGATATTGAATCTTTCTTTGTCGTGACCAAAAGAGCGAGTTGTGACTCCCAGGAAATCCTCATTATAATTAGGGATGGGTCGATACCAGTTTTTCTCGATACTCGATACCGATACACGATACTTCGATACCTGCTACCGTCATTTTTACTTCTTGTGCCATGTAAAGTAGATTGTTAGGAGTACTATGTAGTGTCAGTGAAATTAATTCGGTGCACATGTTTAGTGAGATGAAGTTTAAAAGCATCAGGTACTTATTTTTAAATTATACATTAGATGTTTAAAAGCAAAAATTCGTTTTTGAAACAGTATATTTTAATAAGTTTTTGTTAAGAAATACTAGCATTCTCACTCTTTCGTGGTCAGGTCTACTTCCTTTTCTGTCACATATGAGTCCTGCTCTGCTTTCATAGAAAACTGCTGCCGGTGGAAGAAACAAATATTTAGCGGTTAACCTTTTCAGTTTGTAAATTTTGAATTGCCTTTCCAGTAATCTAGTGCACTGGAAAGAGGTGACAAATTGCTGCTGAAATGTGCAGTGATTTCTTCTTCGGAACTATAAACTGGCAGTGAATTGACACGCGATTATTTTCTTGCACATTGTTACTATTGTCATCCAATCATCGGAAGGCACGACCAACTGACAGCTGAGTGGGGGACGGGAGGCACTCAGGCCACGCCTACCCATTTATCTCGTGTCACTAACTGAGGAGATGGTTGGGAGGGTGTCACTGGTCGCTGGCCGCCTCTTTCCCCTCCCCTGACGTCTGGAACAGTCGGGATATTTCATCTAACCCGGAACCTTCTAGATAGGTCAGTTGGTCTTATATAAGCGACGCGCCGGGCTGGAAGAGAGTTCCGTTCTTGGCGAGCAGCCGTGAGGAGCGCCGTGCTAGCGAACGGACTGGAAGACTGTGTACATGTATCAGAGGAGTTGTACGTAATTGTGAGTGTGAAGTGAACCTGTGACAGACGAACTGGTGAATTGTAATTGTGTGCGCTACGTAATTCTATGTAATCGGCAAGTTTTCCAACTGTAATTCGGTAGAAATAAAGAATATTTTGAATTTGTGCAATTGTACTTTTAATTTCACGAACCCACAAAGTCACACTATACTGGTCCATATATCTGGCAATTTCTCGGGCTTTGCAACGTTCTACTTGCACAATAATATTTTGCTATTTGAAAATACAATAAAAATGGTAGAATCACCACAGAAGTATCGAGCGAATTTACTGGTGTCGTTCGATGTATACCATGCAAGTATCGAGTACCCATGCTTAATTATAATGATTATGATTTTGTTAATGTTACATTTTTGTTTATTATATACATTTTCGTTTATTGTTATGCCCTTTGCATAACACTGGACATCGCCACCACTTCTAATAAAAGAAAACGTTCCAACGTCCATTGAACTTAGTGAAGTTTCGCTTTACTTAATTCATGGTGTGCGTTCGGTTTCCCTTTGCAGTCGCTCCTCACGCGATATACATTATAAATGTTTGCCTGTCTTGTGTCTATTGATAAACCTTTTAGAGTCAGTTAGGGTGTAAGGCTCACTTAGTTCAACTGAGGCTTCTGTGACAGTAAGACGGTGTGGGTTGGTTTGTGCGCCTCGGTGATGCATGTGGTAGGACCTGCAGATTGGCTCAGGTTCGAGGGCCGTTCACGGCGTATCTTCTGGCCCGGATGGCTGTTTCGGTAGGTTCTTGTTCTGTGTGATGTTTTACCCTGGCCAGGTTTATCTCAGGGGAGAGATGATCTATACCTATGGTTATAAGCGGTAGGGAGATCTCCGGGCGAGGAGGTAAGAGCTGGTGATACAACTGACGCTGATGTCCTCCAGTTGTATTTCGTGTTCGCTTTCAATCATTACAAACATATGTTGAAAATATTCCTGGCAAGTCGGTCTAATGTTTTTCGCGGAACTTAAAAATACACTACTTCTTCTTCCTCTTCTTCCTCTTCTTCTTACTCTCTCTCTCTCTCTCTCTCTCTCTCTCTCTCTCTCTCTCTCTCTCTCTCTCTCTCTCTCTCTCTCTCTCTCTCTCTCTCTCTCTCTCTCTCTCTCTTTGTAATTTACGTCCTCCAACGTTAAGTCATATCGGACGAAGAATGGCATGGGTGAAATGATGCTCAAATGAGTCCAGGGTCCTTAGAGCTTAGAGTTACCCGACATTCGTCTTTCAGGATAAGGGCAAACCCCGGTAAAAACCTTATCCAGGTAACTCACCATGACCAAGATTCGAACTTGGGACCACTTGAACGTGAGGCAGACATGCTACCACCACGCTACCGAGGCGGGTTTGTTCTCTCCTGGCCCTACAGCTCTTAATGAGCTTTGGCCTCCTGCACGATCTTTCTCAACACATCTCTATCTTCAACTTAACTTTTCCATCATCTAATTCCGATCTTCCTTAAATCTTCTATTACATCAGTTAACCATCTTGTTTTTGGCCTTCCTTGTTTCCTTCTATAAAACAACCTTCCTTTCAATATATATATATATATATATATATATATATATATATATATATATATATATATATATAATTTTACGTCCTCCAACGTTAAGTCATATCGGACGGTGAATGAGATGGGTGAAATGGTGCTCAAATGTGTCCCGGGTCCATGGAGCTGAGAGCTACCTGACGTTCGTCTTGAAGGATAAGGGAAAACCCTGGGAAAATCCTTATCCAGTTAGCTCACCCTGACCGAGAATCGAACTCGGGACCTCTTGAACATAAGGCAGACACGCTGCCATCTACCCTACCGAGGCGGGTATTCTTTTTGTGATGCTGTCTGCTGCCATTCTCTCAGTATGCCCTAGCCATTTTATTTGTTATGCCTTTATAAACCTCATAATATTTTTTTCTTTATTAATTCATCTAACTCATAGTTGTACCTAATTCTCCATTGTTTTTTATCCTTTACTGTCCCAAAAATTCTTCTGAATATTTTTCTTTCAAATTTTCGTAGCATTATTCATCTAAGTTATTCAGCCCACCTCGGTAGCGTGGTGGTAGCATGTCTGCCTCACGTTCAAGAGGTCCCGAGTTCGAATCTCATTCAGGGTGAGTTACTTGGATAAGATTTTTTCCAGGGTTTTCCCTTATCCTGAGGGACGAATGTCGGGTAACTCTAAGCTCTATGGACCCTGGGCTCATTTGAGCATCATTTCATCCATCCCATTCATCATCCGATATGACTTAACGTTGGAGGACGTAAATTGCACAACAAAAATTATTCAGGGTCCATGGTTCTTCACCATATATTACTATTGGACTTATTAATGTTTTATATATATCTTACGTTTAGTCCCTATGCTAATGAATCTATTTTAACAGATATAATTAGCAAAATAAGTTGCATTCCCACTTTGTATTCTTTCTTTTATACATTCTTTTAAATTATTACTATCGTTATTTACAAGAGCTCCTAAATATTTAAACTGCAATTCTCCTTCAAATGTTTTTTCTCCTACTACTAGATTTGTAATTGTTAATTATTTTTTCTGCTGTCATTTTCATGTAATTGGTTTTATTCTCATTTAACTCCATTCCTATTTGCTTAGCTCTTCTTTCACGTTACTTGTAAACTTGCAATAGTGTTCCTTGATCTCTTACCACTATGACTATGTCATCTGCGTAGGCACATATTTGGCTAGACGTAGAAAAACTAGTCCCTTTAGAGTCTATTTCATCTATTACTTTATGTAGGGCTAAATTGAAAAGTGTCGCACATAGGCCATCTCCTTGTCTTACCCTTAGTTGAAATTAAAATATGTGCCTAATTTAGTCATTACCTTTACTGCAGCTTTAGTATTTTCCATTGTCATTCTTATTAATTTTATAAAAGTATAATACTTATTTTTTGTATCAGCGGCACGTCGGAATTTATTAACCACAACACTTTGTTATTTCTCCGTGATGTCATCCGAAATCAGTCTACGACACGCAGAATTTTCGTGGGAATAAATTATCACTTTTGTTCGAAGAGAAAAGTGAGGTAATGGCGAACCCTTTAACTTAATCGCTTTGTTCTGTGAATATATTGAACCTAACATAAAGCACAATTTATTTAAAATTTATTCTGTTTATTGTCTTACAATATGTAATTTTACTTTCATTTACTCTCGCCTCAGAAAGCTGAAAATACATTATTTGAAAACTAAGCAATTTTCGCTGATTCCTCTCCTCGGAGGGCAACGGTGAACAATTCCTTCTGCTTACTAGCAGTTTCATGAAATGCTAAAGGAATCCATCTGTTTGATGAAAACATAATTATACAAAAATTTATTTATGTATCACCTAACGCTATAATACTGAAAATAAATTCATGAAAAAGGTACTTGTTATTAATGAAAACACCTACACAAATATTTGTCACGCCAGTAACGTGATTAAATCACACCACTGTGAAAGATAGTAAATTATATACACAAATTAGAATCTGTTAGGTCAAACATCATAAATATAAGCAGGTGCTTTAGTTTCCCAACCAGTGCAAGCAGCATGGGTTCAGTTTAACGAACTGTAAGCTGCTTATCTAATCTGGAATGCTTGGGAACACGAGAGCCACAAGAGCATTCTCGAACTTATAATTTTTCTTACATTCTTTGTACAAATATACTACTAAAATTTTAGTTAATTGATGGAAATTAATCATTTCTACACTAGTCGTATATAGGCTAAAGTTTTTGATAGAGCCAACATGAAAAATTCAATGCCATGGCCGGGATTTGAACCACGGATCTCCTAGAATCAAATCCCGACCATGCCTTTGAATTTTTCATGTTGACTCTATCTACCAAACACCTTAGCCTATATACGGCTAGTGTGAAGAAATGATTAATTTCCATCAATTAACTAAAATATTAAGAGTTAAATGATGAAACCTGGGGCTCAAGTACTTAGTAAGTCGCCACAAACGAAGTGTCTCGAATGCAGGAGTCCCTAGTGGTTTACCGGGGAAATATACGAATCAAACCAGCAGATCCGTAGCTCAAATCCCGCCCATGGCATTGAATTTTTCATGTTGACTCTATCTATACTACTAACATATTTCTTGTATCCTCATTTTGACAACTATATTTTCTAGCGTGTCCATTTGGACACGGCTTATTTCCAAAAGCGGATATGGAATAATTGTTCAACTATTTTTTTAGTAGCCGTGTGACACGTGAATGTCAGAAAACTAGAAGGTAATAAAAAAGCCAGCAAAAAGTCAATTGGACACTAATTGCTTAACTTTATTTACTAATCAATAGTATATAGTTAGTTAGTTAGTTAGTTACTAACACTCCCCACATGGCAACCTTAGCCTTCGGGGTAACCTCACCCCACCAAGTGATGACCGGACCCATTTCTCAGGTGGAGGCACCCAGAGGGCGGTGTCCATTACCTCCGATGATAGGGTGATAGTGAAGATGGCGGTGAGGTGAGAGGACCTACAGTTTTTACCGTGGACTCCGAACCACGTTGGGCATAGGGGATACTTCACGTGTGCTAGACAGAGGTGAAGGCGTGGATAGGGCCGACTTAAAATCGCCAACCCCAGAGCCGGGAATCGAACTCGGGACCCTTAGAACGGGAGCCGCGAACGAAACCACCGCGCCACCCCGGCGCCCATCAATAGTATATATTATGTTATAATTTAAAATGCTAGATTTAATTGGCTAGATTTACAAGGGCTGTTCAATAAAGAATGATCATAATTTTTTTACGGTCATAAGTTTTCGCACTAAAATTCAATCTTATTATATTCTGTTAGCTTAATGTTAAACAAAAAAGTCGTAGTAGTTTCATTGTTGGTACTCCTGGTTCCAGTCTGTGAGAACCAGGTAAGTTCAGACATGTTCAGTATCGCCTACCGCTGCAATGGAGGTAACATGCGAGGAACAATATGCGGCTTTGAAATTCTGCTTTCGTCTCAAATCTTCAGATGAGGTCTATACAATGTTACAGGAGGCCTATGGAGAGTCTGTTCTTCTTTACAGTACAGCTCGGAGGTGGTTTAAAATGCTGAAAGAAGGGAGACAATCAATTTCAAAGGAAGGTGTACCCGGTGCTCCAGTTACTGCTCTTACGGAAGAAAACATTAACACTGCTGCTGCCATTGCGAGAGAGGATCGACGAATTACCTTAAGATCACTTTCTGAAGTACTGAACATTTCATTGGGTGCCACCCACACGTTGGTGACAGAAACATTACACATGAGACGTGTTTGTGCGCGATGGGTCCCAAGATGGCCACATATTGCCAATGTTTTTGCTGAATATCTTGCAAAAATCAACGTGAAGTGCATCCCTCACCCTCTCTATAGTCCGGATTTAGCCTCATGTGACTTTTTTCTATTCCCTAACTTCAAGAAACGCCTTCGTGGGAGGCATTATCCATCATCAGAAGCAGTGGTGAAGGCTGCGGAGGCGATTTTGAAGGATCTCTCAAAAATTGTTTCCAGCATGTCTTTTAAGACTGGCAGAAACGTTGGGACAAGTGCATCGCATTCAGGGGAGACTATTTTGAGAAGGACCATCAAAATTATGAGGATGAGTAAAGATACGTGGTCAAAAAAATGTGATTATTCTTTATTGAGCAGCTCTCGTAATTTTAGTTTTAGAAGGGGGTACGTTGGTGAGTTGCGAGAATATTTCAAACAAAACACAATTTTACCGCTGCGGCAGAGTTCTGTTGCACTAATAAACATTAGATAATAAATCAAGCTGATAAAAGGATGCAAGATAGCAGAATATCTTGAGAAACAGTTAATAACTTACTGTTTTTGTTCGCAGGATTTGTTCTGTGCAACATTGTAGAGAAGCCTGTAGAGGACATTTGAAATGGAGTCGACATTTCAGTCCAGAGAAAGAATTTGTCGCCTTTGCTTGGGAACGCAAGGATACTTTGTTAATATTTTTTATAATGACCTAGAAATGGACAACTTGGCCACTAAAATTATGCGTTGTGCATCTATCGAGGTAAGTAAGTGTCCCACATTACATAAATGTAGTAGATAAAGTAGTGGAATTACTTTCGTTTCGGGTCCATGGTCCATATAATTTTGCGTCATATCGCTTAATTATCAGGTACACTTAATCACGTTTCTTTGGTTTTCTGCCGTGGAATGCGTTGTTGTACAATCTTTATATAACATGATCATTTATCTCAATGTACTCGAACAGAATTGTCAAACTTTTTTCGGGAAGCGTATTGATAAAATATATTATGTAACAGAGTTAACGCATCTACGTGTAAATTCTTATCAAGAGCTAAATAGGAGGATTGTTCATCTTAAACCTTCCTCTCCAAAGTACAAAAGCACGTACATGATAGTGTTGTTATCACTTGTATAGCCCTGACGGTTTGTACTACGCCAATCAAATATCAATCAGGGTGAGGAAAACGAAACTGAGCGTGGAGGAACACATATTTAGGCAAAGTTAATGAGGGTTTAGGTATGTAATTACATACCTAAATTAATTAATCTGGGGTTCTCATATGGGGTTTCCTTCAGGTTAGCAAGAGTCGGCGGGAATTTCGGCGGTGCATGGCAGGATGATATACTCTGAGGAAAACGATTTCCCCTCCGGCGGGATGGACTCCGATCTCCGGGCCGGCCTAGTGGGCCGATTCAGAAACATGGCTGGCGGGATGCCGATTGTGCAAGCCGGCCTAGAATATCCTGCTCTGGAGAGGCGATCTCCGGTCTCCGGACTGGCCTCGTGACTGCATTGGGGCTGCGCCAGGTAGGATGACGATTGTCCTAAGCCCACTGCCGGCGAGCTTCTGTCTGATAAAGTGTGGGCTCCTCGCCCTCTGTACTGTAATGACTCCTTGGGTTCGGCCGCGCTGTCTCCTCTCACCTCATCCTCCCTCCCGGGGACGCCCCTCTTGAGGCATAGGTACAATAAATCTCGTCTGGTCGATCTGCCGAATCCCCTCCTCATTAGCCACTACTACTCCTACTAAAACTACCACTACTACTATCATTAAGACTCGGAAGTTGGGACATAGTGTACCAAGTGATACGTATTTAATGCCTCCTACCAAAACCGAGAAATGCTGAGTTTAATTCGATCACTTATGATTGCGTTCGGTGAGAATAGGAAGAAAACTTTAATTGAAACAAGAAGTACTGCAGCCAGATAACAAAAACATACGCGGAGATATTGCTTCCGTAAGCTGATTTGAAGATATCAGTAGGTTATTGGTAATGCACATTCCCATTAACGCTTAGCCGGTCACTCTACACGGGTGTATAACGCAGTGTCGACAAAACGAACACACTCATATCGTGGGTGACTTTATATTACTCGACAGAACGTTGAGGCGTATTGACCTTCGAGTGACCAGCGCTGTGATCGTCTCTTATCAGGTCTTATATGGTCGCTTAGAAGAGTGAAATATTAGTAAGTTGAGAGGTACAGTAAGTTACGAAACACAAATAAATCGATTGGAAGCGGCGTGTGTCTATATGATGTTTTCTCGCGCCTATTATATCTGAACAGAGTATACATATACTGGACTCACCGCAGGGGCGGTTCCTCCATAAGGCTGCAGGTTTGCGCTACACCCACTGATTCTGAATATACAACAGGTGCATTTTGCACATTAAAGCTGTACTTGTTTGCATTGTTTTATATACAAACATGTTTCAATTAGGCTTATCGTCTGTAGCTGCCCATGACCGCAGAAGTCGAAATAAACAGTGATTAGCTGTAGGAGCCGCAGGTTTGCAGTGAAGAGTTAACCTAAGATTTCGCCAAAATGTAAGCTCTCTGAGGGGGTTGCGGGAAGGTGAAGAGATGGGCGGGGCTTCTTATACATTGCTTAAATGGAGGTTTATAAACCTAGCTCCTCCTACTCTTAGCAACGGCTATAGCGTGACCTTCAGGCTTAGCTCCTGTGTGCTCTGCTTTTCGAACAGGGAGAATTTAATTAAATGCATGGAGGTTATTCAGAAAAGAGCTCTGTTAAACAACAACGCCACACTTGTTCAGGCTTCTGGGTTTATGGCCACTTTGAAAGATTATAATTTTGAATTCTGGCTGTCTTTCTTCTACAAGATCATGCCACATGTGGACATTTTGTACAATCAGCTGCAGAAACGAGACTGCAATGCAACTTTTGCCATCGCCCAGCTAAACGCATTTAAAAGGGAAGTGTAAAATGTAAGAAATAGTGTGGATATCGAGGAACACGAAGAAACTGCAATTAAGAGGAGAAGAATAGAAGATCATGATGTGAAAAGAAGAGAAGTTCTTGAAGTATGTGACATTCTTAGAGAAGCAAAGGACAGATTTAGCTTCACGGGGCATCTGGTAGCCTCAACTTTGTTTCATCAAGAAAATTTCTAAGACATTTCCAGAGGATTCCCTTAGAGAAACAATAAGGTCCTATCCTTTTATCATTGGAACAAAAATTCGTAGAGAACTGACTGTAATTTACAGTCAAGAGGAATTTCGTGGAATGTCCGGCGCTTTGTGCTTGATGGACTTCAATAAGGAAAACAATTTATGTACTACATTCAGCGAATATGTCAAACTTCTCCGAGTACTGTTAACTATGCCAATGTCTACCGCTGAAGCAGAATGCTGTTTCTCAACTTTAAAAAGAATACAAAATTTCCTTAGGAACACAATGTCACAGGAATGATTATCAGCATTAGCAATGCTTTCAATTGAGAGAGATTTTGTTATGAAGATCAGCGACTTCAACGCAAAAGTTATCGATAGATTCGCCAGGTCTAAGAAGAGTACAGCAGAGAATCTGTATAAATAGGTGAGTCATTACTACTCTGTATTTTATTTTTCATTTGTGCACCACCAATAATTTAACCCACCAGCCGCCACTGACTCACCGTGTATGTGCGATAAGCTGAGGTAAACATCTTTGTGTTGCGAATTTTTTCCGATACGCTTTCTCGCTTTGCCATGTAGTAGCTACGAAGAGTAGGCCATCCTAGTTCAGGTATTGTCGTGCTGCTCGAACCGTTACCATGGATTTATCTCTGATAATAGATACCTCTCAGATAATGCACTGGTTATTCTTGTAAGAGTGAGAGGGGAACTGCTGCGCCTCTCGGATCCTGTGCTAAACACCATTGAACGCATCACTTCAGCGAATGGAATTTGCAGGAATCACAAATGACAGACAGATGTTTCTGTCTTCCATTCAGTTGATTTATCTTTTGAAATCAGAATCCCATTGCTTACCGTATCCTGTTTCGGTATATCTGAGTCTTCTAATGAAGATAAAGAGCTGCATTTTGAAACAAGATCTTCATCATCCGAAACTACTTCATCACTACTGTTACGTCTGCCGGTTTATCTTGCTTGAGAAAAACACAAACTGCATGAATTCAAAAGAAAGAAAAGTATAGTGACCTGCATACCAATCTATATATTGGACATTTTGAATACCTTTTTTAGGCTTCTCTGAATGGTTAATGCTGAAGTTTCACGACTGTTCATTTTGATAACAATTTAAAGTTGTATGTTATAAAATAAGAAAATAAAATTAAAATAACTTACATAGAACCCAAATAGGTATTATAAATCTTAAAAGGATTCAGCGTTAAGGAAGATGTAATGAATGCACCTTCATCTCTATAAAAATTGAATCAAACTCAGATTCTATATACAGGATGTTAATGAACTACACTGAAATAAATTCAGCGATTGTAGACTGGCTAGTATAAGCAAGTTGAGGTATGCAATGCGTGGCTTGCGCAGTTAATTGTGATAAATCTAATTGGTATAGATGTCGATAAGTTGGTATTTAAACAAGGTAAGTGAGATTATTGGATTATAATGTCTTTAAAACTGCTTCCCGAGTATAGAAATATCGATTCATTGAACCTCGTTATTGGCGTTCTTAAGATTTAATGCCTCAAAGAACTTTCAAATCTCGAACTAATCACCTGCCAGTGCGATACTAAATAGCGATCAACTGTTTCTTACTGTCCAGCAACACAAAGAAGGTCCCTGAAAGGAATGTGGCCCCTTACACAGTGGGACAAGGACAGCGAATGTGTGATAGGGAACGCATTCTACACAAGGAGCAGAACCGTTAAAAAACATGCACCCTATTCACTCTGTACACTAAAACCCAGAAGATTCATTCACAAAAGTAGAAGCCGTCAGAAGGTTTTTGAATGCTCTGTAACTGTACAGACATGGAGTGTCAAAAACCTGTCCAAGGAGGGTGTGGGAACCTTCTGCAATCCCCCTGCGTCTCAGGTTCCGGAAACTTTCTCTCCTGTGGTATACTGTACATCATGCAGTCTACTATAGTGGTGGTTCTGCAGCTGTTCCGGTAGCCCAATTCGTACTGCCGAACACTTGTGATTGTAAGGTCCTTAGTTGGCTTCCTATTATGTGGTTAACTTTTTTCTTCCTCATTTTAATACGTGCCTCAGAAGAGGACCTAGCTACCGGAATAATTGCCATTTCGAGCAGTTCCTACAAGCATGACGCAAAGAGTTGCATTTAACTTTTATTTGATTTAAGTTCGTTGGCCCTTTAAACCACCTCCCATTCAGATGTACAGCATGTGAAAGTATTAAACAGGATTCAACCTCCGTTAGAAAGAACTGTAATTAATTACACTAGCAAGGTGAAATCACACCGTAAAACACATACATTTACACAAGAATAAAAAGATTAGACAAAATATTAAAAAACGACAAAATAAAACAAAAATAAACAAAAAAGCGAAGGATACTCGAACTCATTTACCTGTCACTTGAAAGACAATGTCATAACGATTGCGCTACATGGTGTGCACAATTGGTCTTTTAGTTTTCCTGTGTTGTGCACTCAAATAGTATCATCATTAGCAGTGACGTACTGGCACTTCAGAAACGTATGGCCGTAACTTCCACAATTGAACCAACAGGCCAAAGACTCCTATCTGATATTACTTGTGTAAGATATCTTCACTTTCTCTGACAATAGTTTGGTGTAGTTCATTAACATTCTGTATACGACATAAATAATACCTGTGTATTATAACTTATATATCTCTTTTTGTTGCTTTCTTGGGTTATTTGGACTACATTATTTAACAGAATTTTTCGTTTCAGGTGAACAAATACGATGGACTTCCAGACAATGCCTGTCATCGCTGTGTTGCCAAGGTGGATAGTTCCTATGAATTTCGACTACTCTGTGAGTCATCAGATGCTAAACTCAGGAGACTCCTGGTGCCCAAAGTTAGAACCATTTATTATTTCTTTTAATTGTCATATAATGACGCTATATAGGTAGGTAACCTAAGAGACATTTAGCACTGGATATTTCATCCTGTAACTGGATTTTGAGTGTACATTCTCGGGAGGAACGGATGAAGTAAAGGAACCGCAGGAACGCAAGCGGCAGAGATCAATAGAATTTCCTAACATTTTCTGGCTTGATCACTCGTCGCGGGCAACCTCCCAACCTTCCTGGGGTTGGTTTAGAGGCTCCTCCCCCGGGAGAAGCGGTAAAAGCTGGACTCGGTATTGAAGGTTCAAATGGCCACTCTCTGGCGAAGCCGAGAAGTTACAACACGCAAGCTTCTACGCCTTCTACCCGTCATCTACTGCACAGCCCCGTGGTCGTAACATGAAAGAGGAAGACCAAATGAGAGTAAATGAAAGTAGAGCATTGCCGACCGGTGAAAAACTGCGAAAAATCCATGGTTTCCCGAGAACCCTCTTGCTCAGTATAATCATCTGCAGCTATACTTAGCTAATTTACACAGCTCAGATTATAGGTGAATCGGGAAATTGCCAAAATAACCTAGTTAATCGTTTTATATCTGGATTGCAATATGAAAATGGGTAAATTCGCAACTACATTTGAATTAAAATTACCTACGAATCCTGACAATGGTTGGATAGAAACGGTGGTGAAGTGTATGAGAATCCAACGAATCGATTGAAGCAGTAAATATGCTATCCTAGTGATTCAGTGGGTTCAGAAAAAGGTGTTTGGAGAAGAATAAAAGTAAAGAGTAAGAATTTTGGTAACTGTGTTGTCTTTGGAAATTAATTGTTCTTTCACACTAGCCGTGTGTAGGACGCACTATGAAAGGGTAGAGCCAGACTGAAAAATTCAATGTCATAGCCGGGATTTGAACCACGGATCTTCTGGTCTCCGTCCAGCCGCTCTAAGCCATTGAGCTACTATGGCTAACGTGCCAACATGGCATTAAATTCTCCAACTGTCTCGTGTTTTCCCCGGTAAACCACTAGGAGTTCTCATAAACACATGAGACAACTACCTTAATGGCGACTTACTATGCTGTAAGTACTTTAAGGTCCGGGCTTTATAGTTCGGACCACTATTAGGTACAATTAATGGAAATTAATTGTTGTTTCACACTAGCCGTGTGTAGGATGCACTATGAAAGGGTAGTGCCAGATTGAAAAATTCAACGTCATAGCCGGGATTTGAACCACTAGCCGTGCGTAGGACGCACTATGAAAGGTTAGAGCCAGATTGAAAAGTTCAATGCCATAACAGGGATTTCCGGTTGCCATCCAGCCGCTCTAAACCATTGAGCCACTATGGCTAACGTGCCAACATGACATTAAATTCTCCAACTGACTCGTGTATTTCCCGGTAAACCACTAGGAGTTCTCATAAACAGATGAGACAACTACCTTAATGGCGACTTACTACGCTGTAAGTACTTTAAGGCCCGGGCTTTATAGTTCGGACCACTATTAGGTACTGTTAATGGAAATTAATTGTTCTTTCACACTAGCCGGACACCAGAAGATCCGTGGTTCAAATCCCGGCTATGGCATTGAATTTTTCAGTCTGGCTCTACCCTTTCATAGTGCGTGCTACACACGGCTAGTGGTTCAAATCCCGGCTATGGCATTGAATTTTCCAGTCTGGCTGTACCCTTTCATAGTGCGTGCTACACACGGCTAGTGGTTCAAATCCTGGCTATGGCATTGAATTTTCCAGTCTGGCTGTACCCTTTCATAGTGCGTGCTACACACGGCTAGTGGTTCAAATCCTGGCTATGGCATTGAATTTTTCAGTCTGGCTGTACCCTTTCATAGTGCGTGCTACACACGGCTAGTGGTTCAAATCCCGGCTATGGCATTGAATTTTTCAGTCTGGCTCTATCCTTTCATGTGTTGTCTTTGTTTGGTAAAGGAATTCTATTCCCGTGATCACAAATATTTAACACTCAACTTTCTCTCTTTGCCTTACAATGCAATAAAGTAGAAAATCCCCAAAATTTTATTTTGTGACCAAATCTGTGGAAAGAATGTAAATAAGTTATTGTTTGAGTGCTAGGTCTCAAGCTAATGGCTTACAAAGTAAACCGCAAACCGGCAGCAAAGCGAGAATCTGATCACATTCGGGTTCGAACCCAGGCGACCGCAAAGTGAGATTTTTGGTGGACAACACGGCGCTGGGGCGGGTTTTCTCCGGGATCTCCGGTTTCCCCCGCCATCTCATTCCACCGGTGCTCCATCTTCATCTCATGTATCATCAGTGTCACCGCCTGTGGTGCCATATGTAGTAAAAGCGGGCGTTAAACACTACACATTTCATTTAAACACTACACATTTCATTTCCGATCACATTCGTTACGCACTTCTTTAGTTCAGGTATTGTTTAAATTAGAATAGAAAAAATCGGATATTGCATTAAAATTTCATCCCTTTACCGACACGACGTACGTTGTTTTCTGTAGGTATTACCGCTGTGACATGCATTTGTCTTCTGGTTCAGCGCACTTACTTGCATTTCTCTTTTAATTTAGCCTCAAGTTACTCGACATTCCTCTATTGCAAAATGCCATGGAAAGGTTAAATATTCGTAACAAAACTTACAAGTATTATTATTGTTGTTGTAATTAGATGTGCTTCCAGTCACGTGTTGTATAGGGGTAAAAAAAAAAAATCTGAAAATTCTCCGTCCCGGTACCTAATTACTAAAACCGGGACGTAATTTCCAAATTTTACATTTATTAAACAAAAAAACAATAAACTACATAATTATTCTTCAGATAATATAAACAGAAAACAAAACAATTTAAATAAGAAATCATAGAAAGACTACCAATTAAAATTAACTACAAAATTACTGGAATCCAGTAAATAATTTAACTGGCAGCCAGCTAAATATCTACAAACACAAAAAGAAAAAATATACCGGCATCCGGTATTAAATACTGGCACCCAGTATTAGATATCACAAGATAATTTACAATTAAAACTACAAAATAACTTCAAAACTCATTTAAATCAAAACTTAATAACATCAAATTAAATAACTTATTTCAATCATCTCATTCATAAAATTTTAAAAATTATGTAATAAAATCCATATCATATACTTTCTCTACACATTCTATATATATGTATATATATATATTCACATCGACATATTATCATATTCAGAACATACTTCAACAAGATAAAAAAATATTCTATATTATTAATTTAAACTAAAATAACATTTACCTTTTCTTGACAATTATTCATCTCATATCATCTACTCATCAAAATTATCCAATATACTTTACATAAATACTTCAACCAAAATTAATTTAATCAACATATTTAGTTCATCTTATCTAATAAAATAAAAATTTTAAAAATTTACAATACAAAACCAATCATACAATACATTCATTTCATCTCATCTTATCATACAAAATTTAAAAATTAAAAATTACTTATTAACACAAGAAAATCATTGACAACATTCATATCAACTCATTTAATCATATCATACAAAGATAAGATCCTCATACATACTAAATACATAAAAAAACATATTTATAATAACTATAGCAAATGTATAAAAATTTAAGATTTATTTTATAATAATACAAAAATCAAACATACAAAAAATATTCATTTCATTTTATCAATCATCCAAAATAATTTAACAAATACTTAATACTCCTTATTCTCATACATCACATACCATCTATTCATCAAATAGATAAAAAATTTATTAACTCCTTTTTATCATAATCAACCACCATACTAATACAATGACATACAATTATCCAATCCAAATACATATCATCTATTTAACAAGATTTAAAATCCGATTAAATCCGATTTTTTTTTCAATAAAAATCAATATTTTAAATTCATTTAAAAATTATAACTTCCACCTTAAAATTCACTCATATAAAAATTAAAACAATCCAATTAACCAAAACATATCTTCAATTAAACAATTCAACAATATTACCCTATAACAACAAATAATCTTTTCTATATTCTTTAAACAAAAAACACTCTAAAATTTTAAGACCAGCAACACACTTTAACTAAGCATTACACTCTTAACTAAGCATTTCTATTTACATAATAATCTATTATACAAATTCTCCTTAAATTCACCATATAAAAATCCACATCAACCTCTATTAATTCACTCCTAAAATACTTCAATCACCCCTCAATCTCCTTCAATCTCCTCTCACAAACTAATCAATAACCACCTCACTCTCAATTTAATCACTCCTAAAAACACATCAACATCCACCTCAAACACTTACAAAACTCCTATAAACACATCAATATCCACCATAATCTCTATCAATTCCCTTTTAAAACCCATACACTTCCACTCAATCTCTCTAAAACTCTCCTTAACCCATTAAAATCCACTTTAATCTATAACAATTCACACATCAACATCCACCTCAAACTCTAACACTTCTCACCTACAACACATCAACAATAAAATTCTTTCCACCTAAATCATAATACACCAACATCCACCTCAATCTATATAATCACTATCCTTAACACAACAACAAAATATCTTCCATATCCAACTCCCACCTTAAACTCCATACCATATAATTCATCAAATTCCTTCTACTCTCCTCCAACTCCATAACCTCCACATCATTCACCAAACACTTCCCTACCCCTCACTTCAACAAAACTCAATTAATATTCATACGAGAGGGAGCAAGGCCTCCTCCCTTAAACAAAAAAACACTATTCAAAAATAAATAAAATAAATAATTAATAGGGGGAGGAATCCTCCCCCATTTCAACTCATACCTCATTTCTCGACACAAAACACTTTATATTGCACTATCACTATCACTACACTATGACCAAATTTAATCCAATTCAATATCCCCTGAAAATGAAGTTTCTTCTTCCAGAATACTGGACACTGTTTCATGTTGAGTCCTCCACTCGTCTAGACGTTGCTTGTAATCCTTATAAACTTCATCTGCATGCATTTAGGATGAATACTCCTTCTCTCCGCCCCATCCGCCCGGTCCATGGAGACGTAAAAACCTCTACCTATACTGTGATATGTCGACCTCCGTATCTGCATTGCAGCCATCTGGGGTGGTTGGAGTAAATTAGCATCCTGATTCCTCAGCCGCTCTGAACGTCTACTAGGTTTGGGTTGTAGAACTATTGGTGCAGTAGGTTCAGGTCTGATAATTTCCTTCTCCCAAGATATTTCACTGACTGCATTTGCTATATTTGCCAGCACGGTGTACATGTCCTTATCCCTTATAATATCTGCTACAAATTTTCCTCTCAGTTGATGTCTCTGCTCCTCCAATATGGCATACTTCTGACATTCAAATATAGCATGCTCGGGATTGTCAACTATACCACAAACTCTGCCATTTGCATTATCGACGATCTTTTCAACTTTTAACCAGTATGTTCCATAAGGACCATGTCCAGTTAAAAAATGTAATAATCCTTTCGTTGGTTTGATATGTTTTAATTTTATTCTCTCAAATACCGATGGAAATATTTCATAAGTTCTTCTGCCTACATTTAAACTTTTTCATTCTTCTTGCCACTGCATTAATAATGCCTTCTTAATATCAATTTTATTAAAACATCTTCTGCCAATAATATCCTTCATTTTATCCCAGTTTTTATATCTAAGCCAGAACATAGCACCTCTCAAACGTATAAGTAAATCAATAGGCCATATGCCAGTAGCAATCAAAAGAGCCATTGTAGGAGTGGTGCAGAGGGCTCCTGTATCTCTTAACAATATCTTATGTTGAGCACTTCTTAATCGCTTTTTATTGTTAATAATCCTAATCTTATCTGCCCAGACACCAGCGGCATATGTTATTATAGAGCCAAAAATAGTATAATAATAGGTTATTATATTATTTAAGGAGATTTTAAATTTGGTATTTACAATCCTTGTTAATTTCTGCATCACATTTTCTGATTTTCTTCTTATATAATCTATATGGTCCACAAAATTTAGTTTCTCATCTAATTTTACACCTAAATATTTAATTTCCTTACTCCTTTTAATAGCTTTATTATCATACTTGATAATTGGATTCCTTTTCAGTACACCTTTCAAAAATATATAAGTTGATTTATGAGGTGCAATTTCTAATTTATTTCCAAACACCACGAGTATAAGATTTCCACTAAATCTCTTGCTTTCCCTTCTAGTTGTGATCTTGAATTTGCCTCAATTAGGAATGCCACATCATCAGCATAGGCTATAACATTAGTGGCTACATATTCAGTTTTCTCCAGAAGTGTTTCCATAACAACGTCCCAAAAGGTGGGACCTAACACTGATCCTTGAGGACATCCTTTGGTGATATGTTTGAAGATGGATTTATTTACGCCTTCAATAAAAACCACTCTATCTTGGCAATAGCTTTTGAGAATATAATACAATGCTAAAGGATAATTCTTTTGCCGAAGCCTATGAAAAAAGAAGGGCCACCAGAGGTTATCAAATGCCCCCGAGATGTCGATAAATATTCCAATAATATACTTAGAATTACAATTTCTGACTGTATCCAAAATGTTATTAATGGCATCCTCGGTTGAACGACCTTTTCTAAATCCAAATTGTCTTTCATTTAAACCAATCATCTGACGAAATTCTTGTATACGTTTATTTATAAGATGTTCAAAAATGTTTGCCAGTGCACTGAGGAGACAGATTGGACGATACGATTTGGCCTTAGATGGATCTTTATCCTGCCCTTTCTGTAAAATTATTACTCTAGCTATTTTCCAACATGTTGGAAAATAGCCTTTCCAAAGACAATTATTGAACAATTTGGCCAAATATGGAATTATAATATCTTGTAATTGTATTAAAACTTCATTGGCTATATTATCTGGCCCACATGATTTCTTTTTCTTCAATTTGTTGAAGATCTGTCTGATTTCTGATACATCAAAAGGTAGAATAACATTATAATTGTAATAACTTAAGTTCAATTCTATTCTTTTAACAACATTGGATAAATTATCCATATTAGCATTATCATCTGGTAACAACAACACCTCAAGCAAATATTTGATTGTCTCTTCCCAATTAGAAGTTCTTCTGCCAACTTCCTTTTCTAAGGTATTTATTACCTCTGGTCTTTTGAGCTTTTCCATTACTATTTTGTAAGGTATACCCCAAGTATTATTATCTAGCTGCTCATTTACAAAGTTGATCCATGATCTGCTTCTGGTATCAAATAAAAGGGTTTTAAACTTCTGCTTGGCATTCCTATAACGTGTTAAATGATACTGCCATTGTGAATCAATCATAGATCTCTGATAAATTTTCCTTAATTTACGCATTTTTCTCCTTGCTGTTTCCAATGCATCATTCCGTATATTATCACTGAATTTCTCTGTCCTCAGATTTGGAACTGATTTATTAATGGCATCCGTGATTATGTGGGTGATAATTTCCTCATTATTAAGTACATGGTTACCATTAATAAACGCATCACTAACGAGCTGTTTCAATCTATCCCAATTTGCTTGTGAAAAATTTTTCCTTAATTTTGGGGAATTTGAGCTATAACTGGAAGTTGTATCAATTTTATAATAAAAATAGATCAATCTATGATAACTCGAGGTCATATCTTGACCAACTTTCCATCCATAGTTTTTATTGAGCATTTTATAATTACATAAGGTAAGATCAATATTTGATTAAATTAATTGGGAGTCGATTAATAACACAAAACAACACTCACTTTTAAACTTTCCCGGAACATGTTTCTGAGGCCTTCCCTCTATCTTCAGCCGGACATCGACTGGTTCTCATTGGTGTAGCTGGCAATATTTTGTCATCGGTCTCCTCTGGTGGCGGTTCGAGGAACTTGCTGAACAAATCTCGACATCCCCAGAAAGATTTGTTCAGCAAGTTCCTCGAACCGCCACCAGAGGAGACCGATGACAAAATATTGCCAGCTACACCAATGAGAACCAGTCGATGTCCGATGTCCGGCTGAAGATAGAGGGAAGGCCTCAGAAACATGTTCCGGGAAAGTTTAAAAGTGAGTGTTGTTTTGTGTTATTAATCGACTCCCAATTAATTTAATTTATACAACAACACTGTTTTCAACACTTCCATGAAAGGATTCAATATTTGATACTGCACCAGCTCGATTCTCAAAAGTATGTGGATTGTGAGGTTGATTTAGAATACGTATATTTAATTCCGAAATTAATTCTTCTAATTTCTCGCCTCGTGCATCTCTAGTGGCAGAATGCCACCAGGGAGATTTAGCATTGGAATATATTACCAATAAAAATATCTCTGAATCTGAAGAAATTATAGATGTTCCTAATTTTCCTTTTATATGTATATATATATATATATATCTTCACTGTATTGGAAATATGCATTTACCAGAATAAATGAACCATTTTCATGTAAGATTTCCACGCAGTTAGTGTGTGAATCCGAAAACTGTAATACATTTACTACTTGTAGATTGTTATTAGTAATAACTATTGCAGACATTGGATTTTGATCCGCAACTACCCTTGCCATGACCGGCATATGAACCAATTTACTATTTATAGAATACGGCTCCTGAATGCAGAGGATATCGATACTCAGCTGATCAATGAGTTTCCTTAATTCTGTCATCACTAATTTACTTCTTTGGGCATTAATTTGAACAAGTTTTAATAACTTTACGGAATCTAAATTAACCATTACTTAATTATAAATTTACTTGCCGGAATTTTTACATCCAGATGAAAAACGCCCTTCAATTGATTCATAATACTCTTTTATACTATTAAACATACTTTGCCCTAGAAGCTTACTTGATGACGATGATTGTGGCATACAGTCAGGAACTATACTAGAAGTGGTACGTGAGCACTTTGATTTCAATTTCTTTATACTGGCTATTCCTGAAGATTTAATATTTTGCTTTTGTTTTGACGTGGAGCTTTGGATGATATTAAATATATTTGTATGATTTTTCATTGAAGGGGATTTATGGGTATTGGTTTTTAAGGAATAATATTTATTCTTGAATGGAGCACGTGAGTGGGTGGAATGAATCCTAGGTATTATAGGCCTGATACTGGAGCTTTTTGGATGGGATATTTTGGGATGATTTGCCCCAACATGTCGTATGTGAGCATAACAGTTTGGCCAAGTTTGAGTCATATCGACCACTATTCTGCCATAGCTTTTTACAAAGTGCAAATAAACTTCATCCAGATCTAAATGTTCATTCCTTCTTTCAAAGACAACTTCCAATAAAGCCTTAAGTTCTTTAGGCTCTGTTGTAATATTATGAGTTTTCAATTCCATACGATCTATGGCATCAGGTAGTGGGAAAACTATAGAATCACCCTTTTCATGGAGATATCTTATGACATGACGCAGGGCTGCTAATAAAATTTGATGTTCTTTAAGTCTACTTAATTGCATAATATTCTCAATTACATGATAAATGCCAGCCGATGTCAAAGGCTTATCAGACTCTTTCTCTGCATTGTGAGCAATTTCCTCCTCTTCAGAGCTTTCTAGTATTTTATCATAGTCTACTGTGATTGAAGCTCTGTCAGAATTTTGAGGAACAATAGGGGTGCAGTTCATGCTGACACTGGTGGCGTTGCGGGTTGCTGTCCTATACCAAATCCGGAGTGTCCCCAGACTGCGTGGTGGGCCTAGCGCCCGGATAAAGAACTCTGAGCACTTGTTGGGGATGTTTTCGTGCCTCTGTGGACCTGCTGTTGTTTCTTCAATGCATCTCTTCCTCCTGTGAAGCGTTAGCCATAAGAGATCTGTGCAAAGAAGCGTTGACAGAAGTGTCCCTTTACCGTTTTATCACTCCAAAAATGTTTACGTATTGATCACCAAATGCATATGCACTTCATCCATAAATACCATTACGAAACGGAGTCTGTTTAATTAATGGTTGTTCAATGTATAGTACTCTAACACAGAAACGATGATTATATGTATATTTAAATGGCAAATTATGCATTTTTATAGAATGTTTTACGGTTTCTGAGACCTGTGCCCCTGTTCAGTTCAGTTTATAAGTTTCACATCTTTGTGAAACTCCAAATGCGCAACAGAGGAGAAATGAGAAGTGCTGAGAATGGTGGCATAATAAGATATTGCAATGTTATCAGAACTTAGGCTGTCATAATACAATAACCGTTCTTATTACACTCACAGCAGCTGGCGCACTAACACCCAATTTTCTTGTTATGCAAGTGGGCTGGTCAATGTTATCGCGCAACTTTGCTTCAGGAACAGGAGAATGCCACGATGATTTACACAAACTGTATGACTAGACGTAAGGAAGGTATGATACTGTATACATGTGTTTTAAAATTCGACTGAACAACTTTAAGGGATTATAGAGGGATGTTGGGAGAACAATTCCAGATAGGAGACTATGGTCTCAGAGAGCGTGCTTTTCTGCAATAAGCCAAAGTAAGTTTGGGCCAGTATGCCACTGACACCACCCCTATGGTATATGTACGTATTTACTACACTGCCCGTAAGTGCAAATGTATGGCTCAATGGCAACGTAGATGACAATATGACAATACTATTCATGACAACAAGATGACAATAAGTACGGTAATTAGCAACGGCTAGTTTTCAAGCAGATTCGTAGAAGTAGTTTGGGCGCTTACGTTAGTGAGGGGTGAAAGTATCCAATGTTGCCAGATTAGGTGTCAGAGGCTTGCTTTGTATTCTTAGAATGTGAGAGCATTTCTTGGAGGTTTATGGAGGGACTTCATACTGTAATGCTGCAAAATTTAAGCAAAGTAGAAATGAGGTAGCAGTATCGTATTAGAAGTTAGTAGTGAGGGTCTTAAAGTCATTACCTAAAGGAGGACTTCATTAGGATAATTTTGAAGCTAAATATAATCTTAAACAACTTTTATTGGATCGCCAGTGGGAAAACACGTAGCCGGATTCGGCTTCATTCTTACCTGAAGGGTAGAAACGCGTGTTATCGCTAGGTAGAAGATTCAGATATTTTAAAACCGGATATAGTTTCCATTGGTCGGCAACTTCCCCATTAAAGTGAATACAGTTTATTAAAAGCTTCAAATTAGATTCCGGTGTCATCCTTTCTTTGAATATGCACTAAACTCTCGCTAATCCGGCCAATCCTTGCAGATATAGGTGCCGGATTAGCGGAAGTGCCAGATTATTGATTTGATAATTCAGGGTATATATAAATGAATATCGGGATTTTAACTCCTTTTAATATTTATTACATTAAACGTACAGTTATATATAATATGTCAAATGAAAAATCAACTCAAACAGTTTTACCAAGAACCTTATAAATATTCAATGTGACTACCCTTTGTCACACGGCACACATCAAGTCTATAGCCGAGTTCTTCCCAAACGTTGATAAGTGTGTATTCAACAATTGTAACAACAGCTGCTTCAATCCGGTTTCTTAATTCAGGGAGGTTAGCTGGTAGTGGAGGCACGTACACACGATCCTTGATGAAGCCTTAAAGGTAAAAATCGCATGGCGTTAGGTCAGGAGAACGTGGAGGCCATGCATAGCGAGCCCTGTCATTGGGGCCCTTGCGCCTTATCCAGCGCTCGAGTACAGTAACGTTCAACCTCACGTACTTCGTTATGCCAGTGAGGTGCACACCATCTTGCTGGAAAATGAAGTTCTCTGGCTCATTTTCTTCCAACTGAGGGAAGAGCCATTGCTCTAGTGTATCAAGGTAAGAAGTACCAGTTACAGTAGGTTCAACAAAAAGAAAGGCTCATAAACTTTTCGCTGGGATACGGCACAAAAAACATTCACTTTAGGGGAATCTCGTTGCATTTGTACCATCTCGTGAGGATCTTCTGAGCCCTAGAATGGCACATTATGAGTGTTAACATGTCCACGAAGGTGAAAGGTCGATTCATCACTGAAGACAAACACGATCCGTAAAATCGCCATCGCCATGAAACATGTCGTTAGAGACGTTGGCAAGTAATCCGTGGTCTGTCGGCTTTAGAGCCGGTAATAGCTGTAAACGGTAAGGACGTAGCGGTAAGCGTTTTCTTACAACTTTCCAAACAGTCGACACAGGAACTTGTAATTCACGACTAGCCCTCCGGACTGATTTATTTGGGCTACGAGTGAACGATTCTCTCACTCGCTCAACAGTCTCTTCACTTACTCCTGGTCGTCCCGTGCTCTTCCCTTTAGAAAGGCAGCCGGTATCTTCAAAGCTGATTATATCATCTACGAATGCTATTATCACTGGGAGGATTACGACCGAACTTAATGCGGAACGGACGTTGCACAATAACTACAGATTCGGTCTTTGCAAACTGCAAAACACAAAACGCTTTCTGTTTACTAGTCGCCATCTTTGCTACTACTGCTGTCTAGCGGATTGCGGCAGAAACATTTCAAGCACATGCGCATTGGTGCCAACAAACAAAACTGAGTTGCTTTTTCATTTGGCATATAATTTGTAAGTGTAAGTTTAATGTAATAAATATTATAAAGAGATAAAACCCTGATATTCATTTATATACACCCTGTAAATTGTACGTTAGTAATCCAAAGATACATTAATTTTAATTAAAAAACTTATACATGTGGTGTGTAAATACAGTATTACGCATTATGAAACCTGTACCGAAGCAACACCAACTCCAATTCTCAGACCATAATACGAGTATCGATTGTAGCAAAAATGGCGCCGCTCGTGGCCCAGCATGTTATGTTATGGTTATATCCACCGAGTGAAGCATGTGTTTGTTTACTTTGATTGTGTGTTTGCAGAATTAATGTAATTCACATTAAAGTGGCAACTAGTGACCAACGATTTAGTTTATAGTGAGTTTTTTAACATAATATTAAGTTATAAAGTTTATGTAAATATATATATATGAGTGTGAAATATTGTCGAAATGGGTCTTTCTTGTTCTGTTCCCGACTGCAAATCTAATTATGGTAGTGAACCTCATACGACAATATTTAAATTTGCTAAAGAAAAATCTTTATGGGATAAGTGGATCAGGAACATACATCTTAAAAATGTTGAAGTAAATGTAGTTTGTGTTCATCATTTTGAACAGACTTTGTGGTTAAGCAAGACATTTTTCCAGCAAATGATGGTGAACCAATTCGTGTCCTTCGAAAAGTAACAAAATTGGCTGATGATGCCTAACCTACGATTTTTAAGAATCAGCCATCCTATCACACAGTAAAGCTCAAGCAGAAAAGACGAAATCCTGAGGAACATATGCAAGACATTTTGCCGAGAGTGAAGAGAATGTTAATAATTGGTGTGCACAAGATGTTTATTGGCAGTTTTGAGTACTTAAAAATCGAAGTGGTGAGGAAAGATTTTAACACATTCATAGCCATTATTAAAGATGATAAGTAATGTTCTTTTCAATAACATTCAAGATCCCACCTTCACTGATGTTCCTACACTTAATGTGAGTTTCAAAATATTTCATAACCTAAAAGTGAGTGTGTTTTGCAATATTATGAACTTACCAGTGAAAAAAATTTTAGATGGTTCTTGCAATGTGAGGGAACTGCCACCCTCAAATTTGACAGATGGAGTAAACTGGACAATCTGGTGAGTTTTCTTAAATATTATAGTATAAGCAGTATGTCCTTACCAGAAAAGGTAACTATGTAAACAATATAAAAGAAACTTGATTACTTCCTACAGATGATACAGTCCAGTAACATAAAGTTTGCTTTAGAACAGCTGGACCTAGCCTGTGCTAGTTGGATTAAATGTTCTGCAGATGTTTTGATATGGGCTACAAACATTTCATATGCATATCCAGAACTATATGAAACAATAAGAAAAACTAATGTATTGACATTACCACATCCTGTGTATCTAAGGCAATTTTTAACAAAGATGTACAAGCACCCCTGACGTAGGACACTCACACACAAATATATATAAATGAGCCTTTACTTGTCAAAGTGAAGAAGTGTGTGAAAGTGCTGGCAAACATATCTATGAACAATTACACAAAATGTTAAATGAAAAAAAAAAATTGTGTCTGAACACTTATCCAAGAAAGCGCAAAATAGAGAAACCAGTAGAAAAGCCAGTGATGAACTTGGTAAGGAAGGAGCTCAAACTTAGCAGCCAGTAAATATTTCAGGTTAGCTTTTTCGTTTTCTTTTTCTTTCTTTCTTTTCTTGTACATGTGTTCCTGATTTTACCATTTCTGTTGTGTTCAAGAAAAATTTAACTTTTGTTTCATTTAATCATGTTTTCCTCTATGTTTTTACTGTGCAAAGTGTTAAATGCTTGTGAGTTGTTATGCCTTATAAGTTAAACTTTGATTGGAAGTATAAGGTAGAAAATGCAGTGGAACGTACTATATGTGATAAACGATTAGGATTTGTCATTGTGCTTTTTATTTATGTTATTACACGTTTTGGTTGAAAGTATAAAGTGATAAATGCTTAAGAGTTGTCTTACTGCTTCTTAATATGGAATATATTATGTCCATAGTATATAGTTTCCAATTTTGCGTAACCAGAATCGCTAGGCTTCGACGGGCGCCATCTTGGAATCTGTATTAAGGTCTGAGTATTGGAGTTGGTGTTGACCGAAGTTTTAGTTGCCGCAAGGATGATATGCGATGGCGGCTTGCTTTATCGCCCAAATCCTTTACAGCTTATCCAAAATTTCGAGTTTGTGTTTGTCATCTAGCGTAAAGTGTTTCCCTCGTAGAAGCCGTTTTATATACTGAACTATAAATAAAAGTCACAAATTAAATAACACAAGCAACAAAAGTACACAATAGCAATAAAGTCGTTGACCCATCGTTGCACGTCATATCCGCTTTTAACATTACGCGAGCTAATGTGGGCCGAGTGTAGGTTGGATTACAGAGAGGCCGGACCACTGAGGGCCGTAACAGCCAGCGTTTAGTGTACTTCTATGAAGTACATTCGTTGAATATATCGTGGTTTGCTTTGCGTATGCAAAAATTGAGTTTATTGAAATGTACGCTTAAAATTAGCAATTAAAATATAAACATTCTGTAAATATTTTCTTGGGCTAGACACATGTTCCAATAGTAACATTGACAGAGCATTAGCAGAGTATCGAAACCAAAAAAAGTTGGGAGTTTGGAGCAGAACTCACCTGCCAAAGAAACAAAATCCGTGTGTAAATCCCCATATGCTATCACACCTGCTCTATAACCTTCCGTGTTCATGCTGGGGGTTTTAAAATGCCTGAACTAACATATACCTGTAGAGTCGGAAATTTTAAAGCATAGGTTGAATACTAAACTTTGTAAATAATTTATGTTTCCGATAATGTTAACAAGTACTTTCACTTTAGAAAATATACTTCTTACCCATATTTAGAGTCAAGAACTACTGCACTCACACGTTCTAATATTTAAAACACTATAACTTCATTAAAATGCTTAATTCAATTTCAAAATACATTTGATTGTCCCCCTTTAATTTCATAGTTTGGAGCTTTTAAATCTGCGCTTCATTCGTTTATTTATACTTATTCCGTTTAGTTCTTTGCACGAGCTGTGGTAATGATTCATTTAATGACAGGGCATTTTTAAGATTGTTTATAGAGACATATAATTACCTTTAGTCAATTGTGAAGTATTGTTCTTAATATAAGTTTTTTACTTTATTTTAGATTCTAGACGAAGAAAAATATGACATAGAGAAAGACCAGAAGCAAGTATTGAACCGTGACATCGACAAGCACACACTAAATGAGACTTCATCAGAAGAGATATCCATTTTGTTTGTGTCAACTAAACGCACCAGTGCCTCGAGAGGAAGCACAGCAAAAATATCCAAAGCCACTGGATGTACTTCTAAATCGAAGAGCAGAGATTCTAATTGTAGCATCTCGAAACCTCGTTTTAGTCCTGAGTCTTCTCTGAATCATCAAGCAATCCAGGAAAACTTCATCGAACATATATCTGTGCCAAATAAAGATTCCGCATCCAACCAAGAAATTGTCATTGACATTAGCAATTCTGATCAGTACCTGAAATGTGATACACAACATAGTAGTGCAGATTGCAACAGTATTACAACTAGCAATTTGCAGGCACAACTTATTCAAGAAAAGCTATCCAATAATGATTCTTTGGTACTTCAAAATGTGTCTGAAATTAATCCGATTGAAATTCACCAGAAACAAGTTATGGCTCATGTTACGGTGAACCCACATGATGTTCAAGCAAAAGAATCCTCTTCTAACTTAACAGGCGGCAGTTCAGAGGTTCTAATTGAGGACACACACGCTGAACACATAATTGATCCAAATGTAATGTTAACCTCCGAAAAAGATTCCTCTCTTGTTTTAAGGTACGGTGACGATTCGCAGAGGAAGAAACATGAAACGGCTAATTTATTAACACCAAGTGAGAACTTGTGTTCAGAAATAAGAAATATACCAAACGACCCTGAATCTATATTGTTTTCCAGTACCTCAGATGCTGAACCGGAGACGAGGTTACACAGCCACCCTAGGGACATTGTAGAACTCACTTGCAGTAAAGATTTCACTTTACATGGAGTAGATTCTGTGAATTATTTTAGTTTACCACAGTGTCAACCAAAGGTCAAAAGACTGTCACAGCTTCTTCCACAGCCATGCCATGCATCAGCTGAGAATGCAGCAGAAGCGTTGATTATGCTAAGTAACCATGTTGAAAATACTACTTCTGTTCCAAACAATAGTACAGAGGCAAGCAGTCCTTCAACTGTACATCTTTCAAATGAAGTAATGTGTGAAAGAAATCTTGAGAGTACCACAGAGAGTAATACGGATTATCTGTTTGATACTTCCTCGTTATCATCATTTCAGGTGGAAAAGAATTTAGTGTCCAATGAAGGAAATAATATGAACAGCGATGTTGGAAATAAAAGCTCACAAGAAACTGTGAGCAACGAAAGTATTAATGTCAAAATAAAACGTGTTTCAGGGAAATACTCTGTCGAGAGAGTGAGAAATTATCATTTGGATTCATCAACTTGCATAACCTCAAATCGTACAAATATTACTAGTCATGGTTCTCATTCACACATTTTTTCTGACGGGACGAGAGTGACAAGCAGTATAAACAAAGATAATTTGTGTACCAGAAACCAAATATCAGCGAAACATAATCAGATTTTGATCTCCTCTACTCAGCGAAGTAAGACAACCAAGTCTTTATCACGAAAGGGCACTCCATCACAAGAAAAAAGTAATAATACAGATCTGGATAAACATTCAGAATCACCGATAGAATCTGCTACTAAATCCCAAACTTCAGACTCTCAAGACCTGAAAGAATTTACTGAATGCACCACTTATAATTCTAAAGTGACTGATATATGTAATTTAACGGAAGAATTAAGAAACAATTTGCCAATAGCTGCACATAAAGAAATGCCTGTTCAACAGAATATTTCTGCTGGCCTTAGTGAGATTCCTGGTGAAGTCAAGATTACTAGTACGGATTTTCAGGAAGATGCACTTCGGTTGGTAAACGATAGGGCAGAAGTACTTAACTTAAGCGAACAAAGAGAGAATATAGATGATAAATCACAAAATCAAAAAAGTGAACTATACTTCAACAAAATCGATTATGGCAGAAAATTAAGAAATAAAAAAATGTGCAAAAATAGTTATAGGAAGAGAAGTTATTCGAACAGAAAGAACAAATCCCGTACTAAGCGTAAATGTAAACATACTAGTAGTTATATATCTTTAACTGATAACCAGCAGTCCAATGAGAATACCACAGAAGTCGCATGCCATGAAGTTAGTGACAGTAAATTATCCGCACAAGGAGAAAATAAGAAAGAACGGTCAAATAAGTGTGAAACCTTTTCTCCTCAAAAGTACAATGTTGTCTATTGTGGGGACTCGAAGACTAAGACCAATCACTGTAACAAGACTTGTTCCCAAGAAAAATCGGACAGATTTCCGAGTCAGTCTGAAGAGATCTCAAAACAAGAGAGGCATAATGACGGCATTTATGGTTTATCTGTACAATGTGCAATGAATCCATATGAACGCGGAAACACGTTTACTAGTACCAGTCCTGTGGACTCAAACACATCTAAAAGTCATTGTAAGCCGGAGGTACCTCTGAAAGAACTTAGGGTTCATTTAGTGCGACTTGAAATAGATGCTAACGAGTATTACTTAAATGGTGGTAAATCAATTAACATTAGCTCTATCAAACCATCAGAGTTAAGTTTGCAACGACATATTTCAATTCTAAATTCACCTAAACAGAATGCCTTGTGCAACTTAAGCTCTTCAGAGGAAAGCAACAGAAAGCAAATATTGGATGTAAGGTCATGTGCACAAAAGTCGAATGTTTTAGAAAAATGTGGTGCAACTTCAACCAAAGTAAGTCATAGGAGGCATAAAAGGATTATACATAAGAAAGCAAGTAAGTCTGCAAAACATCAGGACAAGACATTGCGTATTTTAGCTTCTTCACCGATGCCCAACAGTTTGGCTTCAAATCCTCCTGATTTAAACCAATCATGTATCAAACCGTATAATAATCAAATTCCAAAACATTCCTCAAAAATAATAAGTAAATTAATAGAAGAGGGCGGGAATTCCAATCGAAATGCAGCTGATGTTAGACATAAAAGAACAAGTAAAACTGCAGAAAGGCAAGAAAAGACGTTGGAAACCCTTATCTCATCGCCAGTGTCCAATAATTCAACTTCAACTTCTTCTGATTTGAACCTGTCATGTCTGAAATCGCATAAGAATCAAATTCCAGCACGTTCCACAAAATTCATAAGTATATTAACCGAAGAGGATGACCACTCCGACGAAAGCATAGATGTTTCTAACAGAGAGAAAGACAAGAAGTCTCCCATACTTAATTCAGAGAAAACGCCGAATGGTTCTGTCGAAACAGTTAAAACTCGAGGAATCAGAGGCAGATGGCGTGAAACTGCGAATTATAATACCACTGCTATCTCTAGATCTAAAATAAAATCTTCTTTTGATAACACAGAAAAAACTGAAACATCCAAGCAGTATTGCTACAAACTTTCAAAGGGAAAGGTAGTTACCTCAAATCTCTCAGTTGATTCTGCTAACACAACTACAAATTCTCAGAATTATTGTGATGTTTCATATAGTTTTAATAATAAGATGAAACCATCATGCAATTCCAAAACGGCTTCAAACAGCATGAATGCTAATCCTCTAAATATTTACCCTGAAATAAACAATATGCTTTGTAACAAACTCGGAGAAGCATCACCAGACAAAAACGTCAACAAAAATTTGCTTAAAGACATTACTGGAGCAGATTTTAAAATCTGTGAACAAGTCAATAATCTGAGCAACAATTATAAGCCTTTTACTCCATCTGACATAAAGAGCAGAAAACTGGAAACTGCAAAGAACTATGGTTGTTTTAGAGATAATATAGAAGTGAATAAATGCAACAATGCTTCATCAATAAGTGAGATAAACAATGAAATTGAAAATATCACATCACAAGCTATATGCAGAGAAACATTTCGCAACTCCAGAAAGTTGACTATTGAAAATTACAGAAAACTACGACAATCAGATCTGCACAACTGCTCCAAGTTAAATGCATCAAATAATAACATGCATAACATGAACAGCGTTCAACCTTGTGCTTCTTATTTCAAAGTCAAAGCTTCCCATTCTGATGCTCCAAATACGATGTTAAGACATGCAGACAAAAAGTTAAATATGTCACCGAGGCTTGATAGTACCTACATGGATAAAAAAGAACTTTGTATCAACAATAGTATCAGCTGTTTGAATCAGTCTACTGCTTCACGTAATATTAACCCAGAGACATGGAAACACAACGCTGCAAATGAATTCTGTAGGGTTCCTTTAAATTTTCTCGAAAATCTGTGTATAACAAATAAATATGGTACAATTTCTTTCGATAAAAAATATAAAAAGCTCCTTAGTTCAGTGTTTCTAAAAGAAAAAGAAAATAAGTGTCAGCAAATACTACAGTCTGCAAACCATTGTCCTCCAGAGTACAAACAAGTACAAAATACGTTAAAACACATAACGACTCACCACAACGATGGTGAAGACGAGCAGTGTAAAATAATTAGAAAAGAGATACTTAAGTCAGCCTACATGACCCCACAGCTAGCAGTATTAACTGCAGATTCTCCCACGGAATCATTTCCGTTATGTTTTGAAGAAAAGAATCCTGAGACGGAATCAATTTTAAATACTGCTGCAAATATATATTGTAGTCCAGTTTCCAGCGATTTAAAGGACAGTGAGTGTGCTGAAGTTGCTACAGTTTCACATTTGCATGGAGATGAACATCAGATTAGAAAACAGCAGAACAAAAACGACGACGCTCAAACTAATAAAAGTCGTTTAGAAGTGGAGAATGAATTTGATAGTACTGAGACTCTAACTCGTAAATCAGTTACAAATGAAAAGACGGATGTCAACAACGATAGCATCAGATTGAATGTACAACATGGGCGAGAGGGAAGTGAAGTATCTAATAGAAAAAGCGTAAGTTGCTCCATATTACAGCAACAGTTAAATAAAGGAAAATATGACACGATTTCCCGAAATCGCTCTGAGAGCATTAATTGTACAACACGAGCTATACCTCTGTCATCACCATTAAGAGAAAACGAAAACAAACCTCTAGACCTTGTCGTTAAACAAACACATGGAAATGATAGATGCCGTGTTGATGCAAAGAAGTTCATCGAAAATAAGGATATTGGTGCGCAATCGAAAATATGTACCGTAATATATGATTCAAGAATGGAAGCAAATTTATTAGGAGTTCAGGATGAACCGAACGTATTGAGCTTCCACTCAACTTGGGAAGACAAATGTGATAAATTTGTCACATCTGTTGGAACATCAATGAATAATTCAACAGAATATAAGCCCAGAAAAGGTCTGAAACGAAAAAATGAGTCCGATGAAGAGAAAGTTGTGGAAATTTCACGACAGAAGGAAAGCAGTAGCCTTGAATCAACAGAGCAAGCTGATTCTTTAATTGAGAAGGAAAGGTGTACTTCAAAAAAGTTAGAGCCTTTAAAGGAACATATATTGTGGAAATGCATTGAGCAAGACGCGCAGGAAGACGCTCTCTACAAAGCTACGGAAACTAGCACCCTGCAGCAAAGTACAGAAATCAATAATTCTTCATCACACTCTTTTGCGGAAAGAAACACACAGAAAACATTTTCGAACACACTTGATGTTATTAACAAGGGAGAACCTGCATGTTCTGCCGATAAAGGAAAATATGGAGCTTCTAATGCAGATTTTGAACCGCCCTCTCTGGGAGATACCGATTTTGTTCCAGACTATGAACTGTCAGACGGCAACAGCAGATCCTGTTCAGAAGATAACAGTCGGGCAGTATTCAGTCAAGGGCATTTGCTGATGTTTCCTAAAGATGTATCAAACTCCGTAACCCCATTTGAAACTTCACTTGGTACCCAGTTACAATCTGAACCTAATATTTCTTCTAATGGGGATAAAAATTATGAAAATCGAGCACCAAAAAGAGTTTGTTATACTTCTAATTTCATTCGCAAGGATCTTTCTAACGATAATGTTCCCTTAAAATCTGAAACTAAACGACTAGTTCAGTCTAAATCACCTTACTCATTAGGAAAAGCGATAAGAATCGATAAAAGATCTAAATCTCTGGAAAGTCGTTTAAATAATAAACCCGAAGAAAAATCGCGGATAAGTCTTTCATACAGAAAATCTGAAGCAATGTGTACCAAATTCCCTGCCGGTAGTGCACTCAGGGAAATCTCACATCACCAAGGTGAGAGTGATAAGACTGATCTATGCGAACAAAAACTGGCTACTGAGTCACTTTCAACTTCATCTATAATTAAAAAAAGCAGATTAATGGATAGAAATGTTTCAAATAATAACAATAATACAGAAAATAACTCAGAAATAAATCCCCCTATTGATGGCAATGAAAAAGTGGATGCGCTTAACTTATTTAACTGTAAAAGGAATTCTAGTGACGACGAGTTAAGAGAAGAGAAAACAACAACAGCTATCAGAAACGCAAAGAAAGTATCTGCAAACTTCTTCACAAATGCCGATTCGAAATATCTAGCCACAAAGTCCAATTATAATATTTCTAAAAGGTGTAAGAAGGATGACTGGATCCAAGGAAATTCCTTATTTAATTTAAAGGGCAAGACTGAAGCCTCTAAGTTACTTCCAGACTTATCAACCAGAGGCATTGGCAAGCAGTTATTGCATGCCGAAAAGACTAACAAAAGAATCGACGAGATGAATGCAGTCGTCCACAATATCTGCAACGAGCGCTTTGCTTCACTGCATAGCTTTATAAAACATCAGGTAAGAAATTACAAAAACGTTTATACATTATTGTACATGGCAATTTACGTATGTATGTATCTACGTATGCTCGTATGTAGGGTGGATAGATGGATTATTGAATGAATGGATGGATCGTATGGATGAATGTGTGTATGTGTGTGTATGTGTGTGTGTGTGTGTGTGTGTGTGTGTGTGTGTGTGTGTTTTGTGTTAGTGCCCATGTTCTTAATTATGGCGAATGCTTTAATGAGAAAAGTAATCAATATAGGTCAAAATTCATGATGTTAGGAACGTCTTATAGTCACCTTAAAGTTGATAAAACTGCCTCGGAACAACAAACAATAATAACAAATTTATATCATATGTACTTTTTTAATTGTTCTAAGCACATATGACATTTAGGAGTCCTTAACCATACTACCAAGCATGTTCTTATCTTTTTCTAGCGATTACACTGCCGCAAAAGACTCTACATGAGCAACTATTACAAGGGCACTTGTGCTTTTAGAGATCAGCTAAAAGCCCGTGAAGCATATTCTTTCTACAACAAGAGAACACGCAGACCATTTCGACAGTGCTGGCAAGTTGCTCCCGAAAGTAATGGACGTTTTGAGTTGAAGGTTAGATTCTTGAAAATTTAATTCTTTTGTTAAACACTTTTTAAACATAGTTGTGTGCCTGATGTATTTATCTTTTAGGAGTGACATCCTTTTAAAGAGATTATAAGCTAGGTTTAGTAAGACTTATTTTTGCACAGTTGCATTATTATGCGTATCACATAATTTTTAAATATCCATTTACATGTTCTATATTGCGTTTGATACATTATTTTGTACATTCATTTACCCTAGGATATGCCATATTATATAGACTTGTGTAAAAAGAAGGTTATTTGCACTATTATCAAATCATGAATTTTCCTCCAAAATATCTGAGAGTGGGTATGTGAGGAGGAAAAGAAAGAGGGACTTGGAAGAATCAACTTTGGGGTTGTTTGGCGTTACCTGAGTGTTCGATAGTCATAAATCACAGAGATAGCTAATCTTCCCTGCACATCTACTTGTATGCATCGTGAACAATAGGTATAGAAGAGCATTAATAGGTAATAGTTTAAAAAGCAATGGATACCCTCCTGTTGATACTAATCTAGTCAGCCTTATTTGTCGATCTCGTTGAACGCTAGTTATTATGCTTCTTTCTTAGGGATAAGAACTTTTGTGTTACACACTAGAAATGAATGTTTATCCTAAAGTTTCGGAAACACTTTATGGCATTTACTATATATCACTCGTATTATACCAAATTAGATCATTTCTCCGGTTTAATAAAGATATCATTTTTCTGTTACAGCGAAATGCAAAGCAGTCCTTTTACCGAAGAACTGGGCTCAGAATCAATGGAAATGGTGCACTTTCTAGATTAAGCGAAAACCTACAAAATAGGAAATCTAAAAGATGCAACACCTGCGGCAAGTGGTTTACCAATAACTTCCAGTTCTTTCATCACCTCAAAGAGGGCTGCAAATCACTCCCAGTTCCAAATCCCTTGATGTTCTATAAATGAGTACATCCAGCATTTGAAGTTGCTACTCGCTGTAGCTTCAAGCATGCTACGCTTCTAACTTAAAGAGATCCTACAAGAATCAAAAGAAGAGAACAACCTCCTCTGAAGATCCCTAGCGCGAACTATTTCAGGTTTCACATAGCCAGATATGTAAGAGTATTAAAGAGGTGCTAGAGTGGTGCTAAAGTGGAACACTTAACAATGCTTGGAATTAAATGTCTTGACAATTGTTTTAATCTTAATAGTGAATCGGGATCTATTGTAATGTGAAACGTGCCTCCCATTTACGTTTTGTTATCCTATATTTACGGAAATCTACGCAATATCAATTCGCATTATTAAAACGAGATGTTATGTTTTTCTTAAACAAATAAAAGGTATTTTAAGTCATATGTCAAATGTCACATAACGGTACCTTCTTCGTAAACATTTCCTGAACTACATGCTCTTGTATACCCTGGCCGACATCGGATGTTACTGTGCACAGGATTATTAAAAGTACTGCACTATATATATAAGTTATATTTCGAATATTGAATTAAATATATAATAGGAATCATAATAAGACGCAAGCTTAAACAGTTTCCAATTTTACTGAAGTTATCCAAAAACTTGAATGGAGCGAAGTTTCAAAACCTAAAACCGCTATTTTTAAAATAAAGAGGTGAAAGTGCATAAAATAGACATTGGCATTAAGATGTCAATTGTTTTGGCCTCCTAGTATCTGGTTTTCATTAAAAACCAAGCTGTCATGTGGGTGCCTGAATTAGGAGCCTACGAGGGGCACTATTTTTATTTTGAGTCTAATAACACTGGGCAACAAAAAATAAATTTTGAATGTTTCGAGCACTTCATGAGGCAATTCCTACTAATTTTAGTTGAGAAAAACAAATATGACAATGATAAATTTTATTAGCCCTAGTTTCTATGATATACACAAGGTGGAAGTATTACATATTAACGGATTGAGAGAAAAGGATACATTTTAATTTCAAACATGCTAACAACAATGAAAGTGATGTCCGCCTCGGTAGCGTGGTGGTAGCATGTCTGTCTCAAATTCAAGAGGTCCCGAGTTCGAATCTCGGTCAGGGTAAATTACTTAAATAAGGTTTTTCCGGGGTTTTCCCTTATCCTGAAAGACTAATATCGGGTAACTTCAAGCTCTATGGACCCTGGGCTCATTTGAGCATCATTTCACCCATTCCATTCATCGTCCGATTTGACTTAACGTTGGAGGACGTAAATTTCAAAAAAAAAAAAATTAAAGTGCATTTGATTTTTTAAACTCGTAGTTACATGCTAAGAGTTCTAAATTGCTGGAAAAATACTTCGCAGATAGTCGTCTCTGAAGAGAATCATGTGGTGGCCTGTTGACTTCATCATCTTTTAGCTTGTCTCTTGTGATGGACTTCCGCAGAATCTCTATACAAAGCCCAACAGTAATCCGCAAGCACTACTTCATTCCAACGGCCCTGATATCTTAGTTCCAAAACATAAATGTCCTGATGGAATCTCTCCCCATGTTCATCACTAATTAGCTCCACAACTAGGAGGGAAAAAGTCTAGGTGGAACTGGAGAAAATGGATCTTTAAGGGACATGTTGCATGCAAGGTTATGGTATTTTTGCAGGAGCAGTCACCAAATGCTTGTAGTTGTCATCTCTTTTGTTGCCTAAAAATCCACGAACAACACCCTTGAAGGCTTCCCAAGTTTCCTTTTCTTTCCCCTCCAAAATTTGGTCAAATGCAGGATCCTTCACAAGTTCTCTTATTTGTGGTCCGACAAAAATGCCTTCCTTAACTTTTGCATCACTTAATTTCCAAAATTTCTCTCTGATTGTATTTTGTTATTTGACAGGTGTACCAACTCCCAAAAAAATTCTCCCAAATTTAAAACCTTCACTCTAAAAATGAAATGTCACTTTATCTTCAAAACAAGAGCTAATCTAACATTTTTATGGCGAGCTTTGAATTCAGCAGATGGAAATACATGTAAAGTCACTATTCTTAAGCCCGAAACATTTTTATTGTTGCCCAGTGTAATTAAAACAAAGTAATATCTGATTGGAAATTGCTTTATTGTTTTTCAAAATATTCTTCTTTATGAGCAATACACTTTTGCATTGAATCATTTGTCAAAGCATTTGTTCCAATCTTCCTGAGACATCTCCAAAACATAGTTTTGAAGGCATCAACAGCTTCTTCTGCCAACGAAAATCGTTGTCCACGCAACTTATTCTTGATGTTCTGGCACAATAAGATGTATTTGGGTGACAAATCAGATCTGTATGCAGATGACCCACCAATTTGATTTTTTGAGCCTTCGAATACTCTGTTGTTAGACGAGATGTGTGTGGTGCGCTTACATTGTCTTGATGAAGAACGATCCTGCCGTTCTTGTTGGTTTTCTTTACTTCACCGAAAACTTCCGGCAAACAAATGGCTGTATACCATTCGGTATTAACGGTTTTACGGTACTCTAAAGGCGCTGTTGCCTTATGACCAGCTTTGCTGAAAAAGCAAGCGACGATTTGCTTCGAAGTCTTTTGTTGGATTTGTTTTATTTTGAAACAACCATACAGTCGACTGCTGTTTACGCTCCAGCTCATGCGCATAGATCCATGATTTGTCACCTGTTACAATCTTATATACATCTTTCGAGGCACCGCCATTGTATTTCTTGAACATTTTTGTACACCAATCGACACGAACATCTTTTTGAGATTGTGTCAGATTATGTGGGATCCAACGAGAGCGAACCTATTTCACGGCTAAATAATCATGCAATATTTTATACATGCTGGTGGAACTAAGGCCTAGGGTTGCCTCAATCTCACAATATGTTGCATGATGATCTTACATTATCAGTATACCATCAATGATTTCTGGCATAAAAACTGATTTCGGACGACCTTCACGAACTTCATCATTGAGCTAACAGCGGCCACGATTAAATTCATCACACCAGCTTTTGACAGTGGCAAAGAATGGAGCTTCGTCGCCAAATGTGGAAGTTCGTTGATCGATACACTCTTGTCTTGATATTCTACTTCGAAAGTCGTAATAAATATTTACACGAACATTTTCAGGAGTTAATTCCTTGCTTTTGTTGAGACACAATTTTCAAGTTAATGTAAACAAAACAAATGATGCTCTATTGACAAAATGGCTGAAGTAGATTATAGTCAACATGTTAAAACTTTCCATTGGAAATGTTAGATGGCACATACAAAATTCAGGGTTGTCAAGGCTCATAATAAAGTTAGTGCCTCTCGTACTTTGTTGTTGTTGTTAGGTTATTTTTAAGATGCTACTGCCAGCCTATTGAGACGGCTACTGCGTCTGAATATAACGTTGAATCCAGGAAGCTCTGATTTCCGCGGTGTAAATACATAAAGGCAGTGTTATCTTACTACAGTTTCATTCTTGTCCTCATTGTAACTCGGAATAATGCCTTGGATATTGGCCCTGAGTAAGGTATTAGTAGTGATGGTAGCTGATATGGTCCCACAGGGTGAATGCGTGTTATGTCATGTAGTAATTTCAAGGTGTCGGCACGTCTTACTGGGCAGGCGAAGAAGAGGTGATTAATATCACATCTTCTTCCACATTCACATAGGTCGTTATCTCGTCGCCCTATCCGTAGGAGGTACACTGGTGTTAATGCCACTTCAAATAGTATTCTGAAATATAGTGATAACGCCTTCCTTGTTAAATACGGCGGGTTAGTGAAAGTACTCAAGCCGTTATTACCCTGTCCAGCTGAGCAGGTTGTATTTGTGTTATTGTGTGTCATATTCCTCGCTATGTCTGTTGGTGGTATGAGGTATTCGTTTGATACCGGTTTATTGATAGTGGCTTCCCGCACTGCCTCATCCACTCTCTCGTTTCCAAGAATTCCTACATAGCTCGGAATCCATATAAGTTCGATATCTGTCGTCGGCGGTAAAATTTCCAACAGGTTTCGTATAATTATCTCATATATGGGCCGTTTTACCCGCTTCACTGGTGGTTGTAGTGCCGTTAGCAAGCTAAGTGAGTCGGAGTTTATAAATACTTTTGTTGATCCGTGACTTTGCACATATTTCAGTGCCCGGTATACAGCTATGTTTTCTGACGTATATATCGATGTATCCGTATGCAGTCGCCATGTCATTTTGTGTCCTGAATTCTATATATAGATGCCTGCACTTGTACCTGTTGTCGTTTTTGATCCGTCTGTGAATATGATAACTGGCGACTGTGTACGCCTGGTAGCTAAAACTGGTGATATAAATTCTCGCCATGCCTGTTAGTAATCTGTCGTTATTCTCTTAAAATATTGCGTGTCTACTTTAATGTTGGGTGGCAGTTCGTATGGTGGCTTATGTAGTAAGTATATGGGCCACGTCGGTGTTCTGTAGATGTATGTATGAGTTTGAAATGCCACTATACAACGTGTCAGTGGACGGTGAAGATGTCCATCCCCTTCCCGTTCCTGTCTCATTAGTTCTGTTAGTCGAGTCAGTTTGGGGAGCAATATATTCTGCGTGTGTGTAAGCAGATCTGCTGTAAAGCGACATCCGTTTTTCCACGACCTTTCTTGTATGTCATATGTTGGGAAATGTTTGGAAGTGAGGAGTTTCGCTGGTCGTCTTGGAATACTGAAAACTATATTATACAATTGGTAGAAGAAGGACTCCAGTTGTCCACGCACACCCTCGGTTGGTGCTGGTGCCATTAATAATTCATACTCAAGGCGGGAGTGTATTAAGGTGGTATTAGTTTAAGCATGAGTCGGGGGTGCATGCCCCAATGGTTTGCTGCCATTGCTCGAAATAACAATTTCAACTACGTCAATTTCGATAGTAATGTATTATAATGTGTTGTGTATTGCTGGTTCTGTTGTAAGTGCACCCCTAGAAATTTGATACTTCGCACTGGTCGGATTATATGATCTTGTATTCTCAGTGTGCATTGTGATGCACGCGTTGATTTCTGGAAATGTACGCCTATATCACTTAGATACTTGACGACCTTGTTGCAATTGTTGTACGTCTGTCTGCGACCCCAGTGATATTGGTGAGTATATCACTATGTCGTCTGCAAATTGTAGAATCCTATCCGTGATCCTTGTGGACGAGATAATATCTCCAACATACAACGCGTAAAGCAGTGGACTGAGTGACGATCCTTGGATCAAGCCTCTTGATGTTGACCGACTGTTTGTGTTTCTCATGTACTTTGCCAGGGAAGTTTGTCGATGCCTATATAGGTTTTCTACGAGTCTACCAATAATCCCAGGAATCCCGTATATTGCTAGACGTTCTGTTAAACGCTGTATGCAAACATGATCATATGCTGATGACAAATCCAAGAACAGGGCCAGAATCTGTCTTTTGGTCCTGAACGCTGTCTGGATATCCGTGGCCAACACGTATATCGGGATAGGCTGTCCCATGTCCCCTACGGAAACCGAAATGAGTTTTTGGCCACAGCTGGTTTCTTTCCAGATGAAAGGTTAGTCTATCCTGCAAGATTTTTTCAAATAATTTGCGTAGTGTAAGCAGCATCCCTATGGGTCCATAGTCTGCGGGATGTAGACCCTCAACTCCCGGATTCATGATTGGATGTATTATGACATGTCTTCACGAGTCTGGCGGGTTGCCGGCATGTAATATTTGTGTGTATACTTTGGTTAAAAGGCGATACCACGCGTCGGGAATAGATTTTAGATGTTTGTATGTGATACCATCTTCGACCGGCATAGATATGTCATTGGTTCCTCGTAGGTGGTTGAGGATCTCCTGTGCCACTATGGGACGCAGGAGAAAATCATCCATATCTACCGGTTCTGGGGTTCTCATTGTACTTCCTATCACGTCGTCCGGTGCGTTATGATGTAAGTACTGTACCTGCAATTCCTGCTGTCCCGTTATTGGGTATGGTTTCTGTTGATTTCTCGAATGTTTGAACCATTTAAGCCGCTGCCACATGACGGTCGTCGGTGTGTTCGAGGTAATAGATGCGCAGTATGTTACCCACGACGCTTTCTTGATCTTTCGCATCTTCCGGTGTATGCGTGCCTCTTTGTTTTTGGCCGTCAGGTACGTCTCTCGTGTTCTATCCCGCTAGTATAGTGCGTAAGCTCGTCGTTTTTCCGCCACCAGACGTGAGCACTCCTGTGTCCACCAGGGAGGTCTCGGTATTCGGGATTGTCGTCGCAATGTCACCGGATGGTTGTCTTCTACGTATTGCCTTAGTGATGTTTCTAATTGTACGTATTCCACCGACGTCTCTTGGATATGTTCCATTGACCTTATTATATATTCGCGGAAATTCTGTGGATTAAATCCTCCCTTCCTGCGCGCTTGATATGCTGGGTGTCCGCTATGTTCGGGAGTCGAGATGTTTATCATCAATGGGAAGTGGTCACTGTCCATAGTATAAGTGTATTTCCTAACTGTAGCCTTAGGTGCTATGTCCGCTGACGCGAAAATCAGGTCAGGCGTGGTGTCACTTTGTCCCGGTCTCCCTTGTCCGGTCGTGTATTGTCCCGATATTAATTCCCAGTCGTACGTCGAGGCTATCTGTACTATCCGCAGCCTACACCTGCTTTGTGCACTAAGGCTGTGGAAATTAGGGATATTAAAATCACCACATAGTATGTGTTTGTTATGGCGTGGCGTGAGCAGGGTTTCCCGTTCCTCTCTCGATAACTGTCGTCCCGTCTTATAGATGCCTAACAGGTTGATATGTCCCAAATTAACAATCATTGCTTCCAGGTGTGGTGGTATACGAATATCCGTCTTCCAGTTGTAGACGACTAGATTCTCTTGGATGCCGATGGCCACCCACCCTCCGTGTGTTTGTCTATCCGTACGGTATATTTTATATCCTGGGATTCGGAATCGTTGGTGGGTCTGTAACCATGATTCTACAATGATGAACGCCTGCGGTCGCGTTCGCGCTAGAAATGTTTGGAACTCAGCTATTTTGCTGGTAATGCTTCTGGCGTTCCAGTATAACACATGAACTCTGACATATTCAGGTTTGTTATGTTAATTAATAAATGTAAATGGGTTTGTAACCCCATTAATGTATGTAGGAGGTGTTCCGGTGCTTGTTCCATTAGCTTCGCGAATAATTGTTGTAATAATCTAGTATCTATATGCTGTTTTCCCGTAGATCCACTCCTTCCCTGTTGCGTCACTATTCCTTCTCGTGCCCCTACCTGCCCCTCTCGAGACTCCTCTCTGGGTATTATCGGGGCCTCGCCCCGCATCGCCGTTTCCAAGGCCCTTGGACTCCTGATCTGTCCCCCAATATTGGTCATCACCCGCGTCTGTATTGGTCTTGTTGCTTCTACTGGCCAGCGACCATGTGGTGCCCAGCACTCTGATCTCCACTCTGGTGGGGTAGCTTTTTGTGAATCCAGACACTTACGTTTTGTAGAGCTATTCTGCGTGGATACCCTGTCCCCCGCTGAAGGGTAGCTGGGTCCGTACTGGTCCGTTCGTGCCGATAATCTAGGATAGTTGTCCTGTCTTTCCTCTCTTGTCGGATTGTCTCCGGAACGTTGGATTATGTCTGCATATGTTATATTCCCTGACGCCATTTGCCATGCCTCAAACCTCGATACTGGTAGTTTAGCTATGGTGGTTGCACTTTGATTTTCTAATTTGTACGCTGGACAGTGTTGTTTTTCCGTTGCTGCGAGTTCCTGTTTACAGTTTACACATCGTGGCCTATCTGTTTGACAGTCTGATTGTCCTTCCATGTGTGTCTGACCACATCGCAGGCATCGTCTACTATTACGACAAAATTTCTCACGGAGGTTGAATTTACCACAATTGCTACATATTACTACTCGCTGTGTAAAAGGATCTACGGGAAAGCGTTGATAATACAGGTATACATGTTCCGGTAATGTTTGGGTTCTGATCTTGATAGACCGAGTGGGTACATATTGGGTTTCCCCATTTGACTGTATTCTTCGATTCAATCAGTATGCATGATGCACGGGAAGTTGTCCCGTTATTTGTAGATGCGTACGTAGTTCTTCTAAATCCGTATCTGAGTCCACTCCTCTAATTACTCCCGTAACAAATAAATTGTAAAATGGTATGTATGAGTGTGTGTTGTGAACATTATCGAAGTTTGATTCCAAAAAATCGTTCGCATATTGTGCTGTCGGAAAATGGACTTCTATCTGGTTAAATCCGGATTTATGACTATGTGTCACTCCCTGTGCATATAGCCATTTACCTAGTTTTAGTGGGTGAAAGTCATTAATATTTTTGCTGTTGCTACGTATTATCACAAAAACGGACCCTGGTCCGTTGTTACGTATCTTAAAGGTTGTTTAAGTTTGTTGGTTGGTGCCGTGCTTTGATCTGGTGGCGTCACATTTAACTGTTCTTGATTCTTCTTCTGTTTAGGTAAAATCTGGGTGTTTATTTCTGGAATATTAATCAATAATGCCGTAGTGATAATGTCTGTTTCCATTCCCACATCTATTACTATCATATTCCCTCCTTCGACACTTTCCGTATTTTGTACTTACTATCCCCGGGGGCCGCTGCCCCCGTGGAAATAGCCTATTCACAGTAATCCGATACGGTGTGTACTTTGTAATAGTAAACTGCTTAATCTTACCTCTGTAACTCCTACACAAGTTGGTAAGCGAGTATTGCGCCTAATTTTAATGCTACTCACTTCCTTTCCGCTTGTATTAAATGCTGCAAGTCACTGTGTAAGTTTAACCTATAATGATACAGGCTTCCCATACTCAATGGCTGGCAGCAGCGTGTGTTACCGACGATCGTTGCCTCACAACGTTTTCCTCTCGTACTTTATAAGATACTTAGCTAGTGCAGGATATCTAACCAATACTGTATAGAAGTTAATGGGATATGAAGGGTGTGCAGTTTTGAAGACTCCAGCGAAGCATATGATTGTTTGTCCGTTCTACCGGCACTGCAGAACGTAGCCATGAATCTTATTACTCACCAGAACTAAGAGCATCAGCATTAATTCAATTTTTAAGTGATAGATGCCTCATTTTACTCAACATCCACTTAAGGTTATACAGCCTGAATATGTAACCATTCCTTCGTCATTTATCTTCACATTATTATGGTTACTCAATATTCATTCGACATTAGACAGTCTGGGAAATGTAAGCATTCCTTCCTCACAACACTTACCATGGGTCATGGGTTAACTCCAGCAACGTAAAAGTTAAAAATTTTAAGAATTCTTAATGTGTTCTGGTATACAGACTCACCACCAGTAAATGCTTAATACGTTGATGACATTGATGTGCCCGATCATTGGTCTAGTTCAAAGCCGGATTAAGCACATGACATACTTTTTTCGAAGTTGAGCAATAGATTTTAATATTAGTATATTTTATTTTTTCTATGAAAAACCCACATTCTCACTTTTAGTCCGTTAAGGTAAGAAATGATTCTATAACAGTAAGATTCCACATCATCCCAAGGCGGGAATCGAACTCACAACCTCTGAATAAGCAGACTGTAACTCTAACGACTAGATCATTCCATTACTTTGTCATTGTATTACCTAATGTTTTCCAGTTCCTATAAAATCTTTGGCACCTCGACATGTGTCCCCTACACCACTCTGTGCATCGCTGTACCGTAGGTATAACTATTCAAAGTGCAGGAACAGACGATCCTATAAAAGGGTCCCTAAACCACAATATATGTTATTATAAATAAAAGATGGATAGGTTTCACGTAGATAACGAGTTGTGTAAACAGATAATGCTGGCAAGCGAGATAACTGAGGCAAAGGCCTCGCCGAGTAGATTAAGTTACGTTTCTCGAAGGTGACAGAATGTTTGAATTATGTAACTAGATACCTTGTTTTCCAGAAACCTCTAGTGATTGACAGAACAGTCTGGTAATCACGAATGGAGATATAAAAGGGATTGTGACACGCCAGCAGGACAGTTGTAGTTGTGAAACAGTTGTTGTGAAACCAGACAGCTGGAAGTGTTATTGTAACGAGAGCGAATGACTTAATCTGCTGTCACTGTTATTGTCATCGACCTTGGTAGACTGATGGTGTACGTAACGTAATGCCGCTGTAATCTATAAGAGTATTTCTACGAAAAGAAAGGAGATTTTTAATTTCTGCAACTAGGCCTTTTAATTCTACGAACCCACAAAGTTACAATACATTGTGAGATCATGTGTTTTCGTGTTCTAGTCTAAAAGTTAATACGTTTTAGCACACAGAACCTATAGGTATGCAAGTTAAATCTATGTGCTTAAATTTAAAGGGTTATGAAAACTCGATTGCGTCGCTGACCACGTGTCTAACGAAGTCGTTATGTGTATTTTGCATCAATTAATATATTTGGAGTAAATATATCAACTTTGGTAAAACCTTAAGTAATGTGATGGTCTAGATAAAGACTTGCGGGGATCAAAGTAAACGCTCATGAACGTCTATTGTATATAGTGGTAACAATGACGGTAGTTCGTATTTTAGGTTGACTAGTGCTTTCTCATTAAATTTAAAATTTTCTTTCAACCAGAGTCATCACAAACAGCAGATCCACGTCGGTACGCTCATTTTGGGACGGTAAAAGAATTGGTAAGGTAGTAATTCCTCACAATAAACACACGCTGTTTAACTGTATACTGCATTTGAATATCACAGCAATGACAGAACGTGAGGTGGAGTTAATGCAGTCAAAACTTTTGATTTTGTCGAGCATTTGTGCATACACAATTATATTCTACATTCCGCTTCTGGTCACGGAATTCAATTTGGAACGTTTCACTGCTAACCTGCAAATGTATGAAACAACCCAGGTAGGAAGTAAACCTTTAAATGTGAATGACCTCTGTAATATCTGCAAGAGGATCCCAAAGAAAAATTAACTAGTTGAGAGGTCATGTACGAAACAAGGGGTAAATGCTTTCAGTGAAAATACCGAATCAATAGCTGTGAGCAGAAACAAGCGGATGTGACTTTTGAGAATGTTACATGTGTTAATACGTATTTTACTGGCTACCAGTTCAGGTATTTTGGTAATTACTCCCTCTATAAACTAAATAAGTATACGAGGGACAGCTTGTAAGTCCCAGGCCTTACATAGAGATCGCACTACTCCGTCAGTTTGACGTATAGCATTATATAGTTTAACTCTAGACTAGTTTGTATCCACAGTTACAGGTCAATAGCTTGTTCAGTTTCTGAATGACAGCATTTTAAACAAGTAAAGTGTAGAGATTTCACGAATATGAAGGATTTGTAAAAACGAGCACTGATTAAATACTTCCATTTGAATGGCTTAACGCCTAAAGGAATCAAGGAGGAAATGAACCGAAATACTCTACCCCTTCATATACAGTGATTAAAAGGTTGGTTGCAGAGTTTAAAGTGAGATGTACGAGCACTAGTGATGAACCTCGCTCTGGATGCCCTACGGAAGTCATAACTTCAGATATCATTGAAAAAATATTCATTGTTTATTACTGGAAAACCGCAGATTAAAGTTTTTAAGATAGCAGAGGCTGTGAACATATCAAACAACGTGGAGATAATATTTTAAGTAATGGTTTGAGCTTGCACACGGTCTGTACAAGATGCACCCCGCATTTGTTGACATCTGACCAAAAGTTGCATCTTTGTTTATGAATGTTTCATACTATATATTTACTCTAGAGAGTTCAAAGTAGCATTATTCAGTTCTCTTCCGTATAAAACATGTAAAAGTTCATCACCTGAAATTGTTTCCGTAATAAAAGTACACAAATATCAATATATTTTCCGACGCATCCTGAGGTAAGGCACTGTCATTATTAGTTGGTTTGAATGTGTGTACATATATTTGTAATTACTCAGTACTGAAATATAAGCTATTGACAAGACGTAATAAAAGATGTATTTTGAATAAGCCAAGGTGCTAAATTCGAAAAAGAGCAAACACTTTATTTCCTGTTAGCCTGTGGACTGTTGTATGCCTATGTTTATGAATGAATGCCGGATAGCTGTGTTTATTTACTCTAAAGAATTCAAGTCAATGTTATTCAGTTGTTCTTTAGACAACATAGAGTAACAGTTAAACAGTGCAATGGCTTTTAGTGGTGAATTTAGTAGCGAGTCAAAGAGGCAGGTATTGCGAATTCGGGGCTCGAAATATTATTTTTAAGATGTATACGTTCTTCAAAAAATTGGGAAATACAGAATATAGAAATCAGCTTGATTTCAAAAGTGCTCAACGGCTTACTGCTGAAGCCTGTGGTGTAGGTAACGCAAATGTGTCTCGCATTTGTGGAGAGGCAATAAAATCTGATCCTTGAGGTACCCAAGTGTTTCTGTTACTCAGATAACATGTTGATTCTCCGTAGAGGGTTACTAATTTAAGTGACTTTGACAAGGACGTTTTATGAAGAACTGTGTTCAAGTTTTATGACTGGGGTTAATTTCCAACTATATATAAAATAACTTGCACTCCTGGAAATTAACTTTCATACACTGGATCAAAATGATCGACTTTCAGAATTTTGAGGGGATTAGGGTTCAGATGAACCCTAATAAAAGTAATGGGTGTCAATTTTTAATGGAGAGGAGTGGCATTGTTGTGGCTAGATTAAACTTATTACGCAAAATGTGCGAAACGATGCAATCCTATCTTTTACTTAGACGAGACATGTGTAAATAGAACACACACTCAAAAGTCAATCTTGCAAGACTCCTAATAAAAGGGTGGCCCAAACTTACCTGTTGGAAGAGGCAGTCGGCTTGTCATTTGTCATGCAGGTTCTACTAAGACAGGGTTCCTACCAGACAGCAAAAGGACTTCTCTCTCCAAAGGCATCCCAGACTATCGCGGCGAGATGACAGTACACCTAAAGAAAGGGTTTTTAACGGATTCTTCAATTATATAGAAGAGGGAAGCGTTGTTATAATGGATAATGCGCCGTATCATTCGATTATTGCAAATAAAGTACCGAATTCGGCCAGCATAAAGAACGAAATTGTTCAATGGTTGCAAAAAGGATAAGTTGAATTTTCGGAAATAAAAGCTAAAAATAAGTTATTGAAAGCACGGAAGAAGTGTATCAGCTGGATCGACTTACAATTGAAATGGCACACTAGGTAATACGACTCCCGCCTTACCACTGCCAATATAATCCAATTGAGTTGGTGTGGGCTCAAATAAAACGGGAGGTTGCAAACAGAAATACTACTTTTCAACTGACGGAAATTGAATGATTTGTTTACAAAGAAATTGACAAGGTAACACAACACACACAGCACAGAGATGTCGTTGAAGGGAGTCCTCCGCAAAGGAGGGTCCTTCGACTATTGCCATACCGGAACTACGTCCCTTACTGGCTTAAAGATTGGTTTTTAACTAAGGGGTGCCGGGTAGATGGTGGTGATAGTGTTTAGAGAAATGTTTTGGAAGTTCTAAGAAAGTTTTTGGAGCTGTAAGGTGTGATTTTATAAGTTTATAGGTAACACAACATGACCGGGAAAGCTGCGTAAGACGTGCAAAATCCTACAAGAAGACGATTTTAAGAAAGAAATAGCACGTGACGAGATTTTGGAAACTGTAATCCTAAATTTGCAAGACGATGAAGGCAGTGACAATGACGAATTGTCTCTTGACATAAGTGACATTGACAGCGGTATGCATGAGCCCTGGCAGTTCCATTGGATTAGAAAAAAGATAGCTCATAAACTATAATTATAATTACAGCATTTAAAAATATACATAATTTGCGAGAAGGCTTTTTCCAACTTTTATTTTGACAACTGCATCATTACAAAGGTTTGGAAAGTTTAATTTGTTTACGCCTAGTGCCAAGCATACCTGCACGTTGTATGAGTGTGCAGGAGAGAGGGAAATATAAAAGGAGTGGGGGCAACAACCTGGCAACCCTGAGTGCGCTAACAAACCTGATTAGCTGGACTCCAAAGCTTTCCTCATTTGAAACACACAATAGTTACAAAATCTGACTTCCGGCATCTATGGGCTGCTGCACGTCGAGATATCAAACACAGCAAAAGGTTATCTAGGTTGATCTGCGTCTCATCCCTTACCAACAAAACTTATACTGAAATGAACTATTTGTGGTACACGTCGAAAACCTGCAATAAATCATCTTCGAATAACGCCCTCTGACGAAGACATCCTGAACCTCAGGTTATTGCAGATAGCCTTGCATCTATATACTTTTTCTATTACATCCAGTGAATCCAAGCAGGACCAGGCAAACTTTCTAACTCTTTGTCTCTTACGAACGACTCTTTCCTTGGCTTTCTGAAATTTCAACTAGTAATTCAACGAAGACCTTAGAACGGTTGAAATGCTTGCGGAATTACATCGTTGTAAGAGTAAAAGCGCTGGACGTGACAACATTCCTTATGAGCTGCTTAAAGAACTGCCACAGAGTGGGTTACAGTATTTATTGAGGTTATTCATCATATCGGAATACCACAACGCTTTCTCAGTCAGTGGTGCTCGTCCATTGTGATTCCTATTCCAAAGCCGAACAAGGATCATTGGTTTCTGGAAAACTATCGCCCTATTTCACTGATGTGCACCATGTGTAAACTGCCAGAGAAGATCATTAACCGAAGATTACGCTGGTTTTTGGAATGCAACAAAATTTTCAACGACTTACAAAGTGGCTTCCGCCAATACAGACCTACACTAGACAACCTGATGAAGCTAGAGTCTGAAATTTGAGACGCCCTTGCCAGCCATCAGCACATGTTTGCTGTAAGTGTCGACATTGTTAAATCCTACAATACGGTGAAACATCCTCACATCATTCTAGCATCGCTTAAGGCCAATGTCAAAGGAAATATGTTTGCTTTTATTGTTAACTTCCTTCAAGATCATAGGATGTATCTGAGTGCCAATTATGTTTTCTTCACAACGTGTTTTTACCGACAATGTATACCGCAGGTTTCGGTATTGAGTGTAACACTGTTTTTAGTGGCTACTAACTCAGTTTTTTCATGTCTTCAATTTCCATTAAATACAATGCTGTTTGCTGATGACTTGAACCTATATTGTATAGGAAAGAACATTGGTATTATACAAGAGCTACTACAATCAACATTAGAAACCTTATATTCGAGCCAAGACGCGGGCCTCAGCTTTTCTCCTCAAGAAAGTCAAACTATTGCTTCTTTCTAGATTTGAAACTACTAGCCCAAACTCTATATTACAAATTACCAAACACCAGCTCCCAGTGATAAATGTCGTTCGTATACTGGGCGTGCACTATGATCGTAAGTTGACTTGGATACACCATCTTAAGCTTCTTAAAGCTGATTGTGATCGGAGGCTCAATCTTTTAAAAGTCTTGTCTGGGTGGAGAGCTGATCTCAGTGTTCTACTTCGACTTACAGAATGGCCAACCTCTCCAAATTGATTATGATGTTATTGTTTTTAATTCCACCAAACCATCAAGTCTTAAATTGCTCGACGCTGTTCGATCCTTGGCTGTAAGTATTGCACTTAAGGCTTTCCACATTAGTTCTACAGAGAGCCTAAAAATTGCAGCAGCTGGACCTCCGCTCTATCAGATGTAAAATGTTAAGTCTTACCTATGTAAGCAGACCTAATTCTGGTGCCCTTGCTTATATATCACGTCAAGATAATGATAACTCCAAAAGGTTCCTTATATTACACTTCTTCGTAATTATTGGAGCATACCTTGAAGAGTTTAATCTGACTATTCTCTCTGTCATTTCCCATACCTTCAACGTGAATGTTATACCACGGAGATCTAAATCGCCTGTTATCAACACCACTTACACAAAATAAACGACCAATGGTACCCAAATGTCCCCTTTATCATGTTGTTCAAAGAACTGTGTAACACATATCCTAATTAGGAACAAATTTATAGCGATGTTTCCTGGTGTGACAACAAAATGGCTGTGCCGTGGTTGCTTCTAACCACACCAGGTAGTGGTTGGTGAGAATGTAGTGTATCATACATTCTCGCCATTTTCGTCAGTGAACTGTTTGCTATCGGTTTCGCCATGGATTATATATCAAAATTGAAGACTGCAAATCATATATTATATGTACAAATCTTCTTAGTGCATTAATGGCCATATAGTAACGATCTCCTTGTCACACCTTGTTAAGATAGTTACGTGAATTATACAATGACCTTATTTTATCAGGCAAACAACTGATTTTGGCGTGGATACCATCTCACTGTAACAAACCAGGTAATGATCTTGCTGATAATCTCCATAAAAGAGGCCACCTCGATAGCGTAGAGGTTCAAGGGGTCCCAAGTTCGAATCTCAATCAGGGTAGTTTATCTGGATCAGGCTCTTCCCAGGGTTTACCCTTATCCTTAAGCACGAATGTTCGTTAACTCTAAGCTCTGTGGACTCTGGGCTTATTTGAGCATTATTTTATTCATTTCATTAATCGTCCGATATGACTTAACGTTGGAGGACGTAACTTAAAAAAGAAACACTTCGCAAAAGAAGAGTTCTTCAAACTTACCAGATCTTAAGCTTCCACATGAAGACTATTTACGACATCTTAAAAGAACTATCCCACACCTATGGGAGACAGATTGGACAATTACATCTAACAGCAAATTGCATGATATCCATCCGATACCTAAACGGTCTATACCTATTAGCATGGGCGTTTCCTCCATAAGGTTGCAGGTTTGCACTACAAACACTGATTTTGAATGTACAATATGTATATTTTGCACATTAAAGCTGTACTTGTTTGCATTGTTTTATATACAAATATGTTTGAATTACGCTTATCATCTGTAGCTGCCCATGACCACAGTAGTCGAAATAAACAGATGTTAGCTGTAGGAAACACTGGTTTACTACGAAATGTTAACCGCACCGTTCGGCCAAATGTATGCTCTCTAAGGGGGTTGCGGGAAGGTGAAGAGATGGGAGTGGCTTCTTATACATTGCATCGATGGAGGTTTAACAATCTGGCACCTCCTCCTCCTCCTAGCAAAGGCCATAACTTGACCTTCGGGCTTCGCTTAGTTTGTATCTGTGTGTCTGCTTGTTTTTCGGTGTGGTTTCGTGCTCGCAGAACATTGAGAAAGCTTTGTTTAAGGTTAAGCTGAGTATTCTCACAGTTTATTTATAGTGATTATTGTGTGCTGTTGTTTTGTGCAGTTTTAAAATTCTGACAGAATGAATACCTTGCAATCTTAACTGGAAAAGCCCTTTTCGCAACGGAGTGCTGACGAAAAATCTGAAGTAAAACGAATGGGTAGGCCTACGCCAAACATTTCTATAACTCAAACGATTAAGACGAAAGCTAGAACATTCAATACGAAGTTCAACCCTGACATGTACAAGAAGCCCGTGGATGTGAAGTTAATAACTCTTTACTCTGTTTCTCTTTCTCTTTGGAGGAGACGATTCCTGGGTGAAGCAAGGAATGAAAGACGTACAGCACATGCACGACCGTGTTAAAAAGCAGGAGTCCTCCTCGTCTCATATAAAAATATGCATTAAGTTTAGCAATGTATGGCAATATTAATATTGCCGCACAAATGGACAGTGCATACAGAAGGAACATACAGCTGCATAACGATAAAGTTACGCAGAATAGATATGTCCTAAATATAATAAACCGCATACGGTTTTGTGGCTCATTTGAGCTGGCTTTGAGAGGTAATGATGCATCAGATACATCACAAAACCCTGGTATCTTTCGAGGCCTGATAGATTTCAGCGCTGATCTTGATATTGTCCTGAAGGGTGAACTGGAAAAAGCAACTGTTTTTAAGGGCACTTCATCAGTGTATGTTAGAGGTATGCCAAGAGGAAATAGTGAAGGAGATTAAGGATGCAGAATTCCTTGCTATCATAGCAGATGAAGCCACTGATGTTTCCTCAGTGTATCAGACTGTTATTATCTACGATATCTTGTGAAAGACAAGCCTGTAGAACGATTTTAGAGTTTTGTTCGACCTGCTGGTCATGATACAGAATCTCTTGCCACAGTCATTAAATCTGAACTTGATCTGCAACTGCCAGGGTGCCCGAATAAACTTATCGCACAGACCTGTGATGGTGCACCCGTCATGGGAGGTAGAAAACACGGTGTTCAGGCAATTGTGAGAGAGAAGTATCCTTGTGCCTCTTATATACACTGCCAAGCACATCAACTTAATTTAATAATGCTAAATGCAGCATCAGTAAACACCATTTATTTTTAACTAAAAATAATAGGAGTTAAATTATGAAGCCTGGGACTCAAGTACTTACAATAGTAAGTTGCCACAAACGGTGAAACTCAAATGCGAGAACCTCAAGTGTTCTACCGAGGAAATATACGAGTCAAATGGAAACTTTAATGTCATGACGGCAAGTTGGCCATTACAGCTCAATTGATTAGAACGGCTGGATGTAAACCAGGAGATCCGTGGTTCAAATCCCGGCCATGGCATTGAATTTTTCATGTTGACTCTATCAAAAACAGCCTATATATGGCTAGTGTGAAGAAATGATTAAATCCCATCAATTAACTAAAGAGTTGTCTTAAGATTAATATTTATTCCAATGGATCCCAGAAACCTTACAGCATTATTTATGGCATTTACGAAGTCATTAATCCTGTGTTCCACAGCATTTAGATTGCTCCTGTCTATAACAATAAATCATCAACAAACGTCAAATTGTTCTTATTTGGAGTAAGACTCAGTTAATTTCCGAGTGCTTCTTTTTTCTTTTATTTTTAATTGACGCCCCCCAATGTTAAGCCATATCGGACGATATCTACATGCCAATCACAGACTCACTCACTGATGATCTATGCAAAAGAAGATCGTACTTGAAAATCGGACTATAAATTATATCGGACAATGAAGTAAATGATGCTCAAATGAGTCCAGGTTCACAGAGCTTAGAACCATACATTCATATTTCAGTATAATGGAAAACTTCGGAAAAGCCTTATACAAAAGCTTTACGCGGACCGAGATTCAAACTGGGGATCTCTTGAAGGTGAGGCAGATACGCTACTACCTACGGACGTAGGCAGTTGTTAAGTGTAAATATTACACAAAATTATGTTTATTAACTACCGAATTTAATTCGTTAATATGGATATCTCTATTCCGAACTGTACGTACACTTTAGGTCTTGAATTAACATGATCTGGAGAAACCTTTCTTAAAATTCATATTGCATTTCCTATTGTCATAATATGTAATTCAGGTAACATGTAGATCTATAGCTGCGTGCAATTCACTAAACTAATTTGTTCTTGTTTCATATCATCGAAAATTCAAGATTAATCAACGAAGAAGGATCTTGAAAATTCCTTACAGTGCAACACTAGTCTGAGTGACTAAGTAAATCAGTTGTATATATGATTATACTCATTGTATTAATGCTTCCAAATGAAAACAGTAATTTGAATAAGTTAGTATTGATATTGTAAAAAAGTTATAAAAGTAGATTGTAACTATTGTGTAATACTTTTCTAGACATTTGACGAGTCTATAATTATCTATTAATTCCTTGGCTAATAAATAAACAGATAGATAGATAAATAAATAAATAAATACGTAAACAAATAAATAAATAAACGAACAAATAAATAAATTGATCAATCAATCAACGAATAAATGAATAAATAAACAAATAAGTACATTAATTAATTAAGTGGAGTGTGAACATTATATTCTTTGAATCGAGAGAAAAGAAATTACAAAAACCATACCGATTATGTCTTTTAAATAGATTAATCACCTTTTCTGCTTTTACTACCTGATTTTTCATGAGTAAGTTAGTAAACTCATCCTTCCAAAAAGTTCTGCTTCTTGTATTTTGTCTATAGTTTTCTTATAAATAGATCTATTGAATGAGCTCATAATTACCCCCGATCTTGGTTCCACTGTCTTGGTTTTTTAAATGATTTTACTGCAATTTCGAACACAAACAAGATTTTACGTATCAAGGAATGCATTAAGATGTTTATAAAACACATTAAGAACTTTATGCTCCTTTATAACACCCTTATTAGAGACAGATTCAGAAAAGTGATTTCTAAACAGTATGTCTAGGTCTGAATTTCCAAATATTTGAGTAGTCGCTTTTTCAAACACTGCCTAATCAACTATGCATTGATTGGGGTTATGCAGCCTTTTGGACCACATAAAATTACATTTTGTGACGGTTTTTAAAACAAATGTGATTATCACCATTTGGGAGACATTTGTCACGAAAAACGCAATTTTTCCGTATATCAATCTCCACTATCATATTAATTTTGTGTTTAGCATCATTGTAAAAATTGCATGTTTAAACATTCACCACCGATAATCTCGGAAAACATTATATTATAGTAAAGCATTTAGGATTTATCAGGCTTATATTCTTTCCCCTCCATTCTGCAATCATGCTGTGTAAATACTATATGCCGGTGTCACTGTTGAGCCATCCAAACTTATAAAATTAAAAAAAAAAAAAAAAAAAAAAAAAAAAATACGGCTAGCGATTTTAATACCTACTGTCTGATAAAAAAAGTGGCTGGCACTATTGACATAACAGTTGGTTTAATCGTACCTGGTGAGTATATATTATTCACATTTGGAAAGATAAGGAAGTTTAAGAAAAAAAATATTGAAACAACTAGTTTAGTTACATTGTTAAAAGAGAAATATCTAAATAACTGTGGAGTTTGTAGATAATTTATTAAAATGCAAACTTATTCATTATGCTGGCCTTTATTGTCTTAACCAAATATCACAAGGAAGACACAATGTGGTTACATATGCGGTTCAAAACTGTGATTTGGCTTGCTAGCAATCAAGGCTAACAATCTAGCTACACTGCTATCCAGTTTAAACGTTGGATTGCTCGAGTGCTATTTCTCTGTGTTGTTTCTCTTTGGCGGTGACTTAATACGAACTAACCTGAAACCAGCGAGCCAATACCGTCTGCAAAATTTAAAGGTATTCCCTCCAATCTTAAGTAGTCAGGTTTGGTTCTGTGGTTTAAACTTTATAGGACGTAATTTCTGCCTGATTTTGACTAATGAGAGTAATTTTCTAAAGGCAGTACTTCTGGAAATGGACTTGACCTCTCAAAGTACGTGAGCAAAGTAATGCTTTTATATTTTAATTGAATATAATACAATGTATACGATTAAGCCTTTGACTCGCAACTGTGGACCTTAAAGGTGAGGTAATGGTTTAATGATTCGTCAAATGTTTAATAATCATAGAACTACAAGTCATACCTTATTGTTGGATGAAAACACATTTATACTGGATTTTTTAGTTTAAAGGAAGAGGTTAAGATGCATTAGGCCCACAGTGAGCAACGCTAGGACACATTAAACTCGTTATACATTACACTACCTTTAGATCATGTTGGAGCATTAGATAATATCCAAGTATTACCTATTAGATAATATCCAAGTATTACCTAATGCTACACATTCGTGTTTAAACAGCAATGCTACCTATTATATTCAGGAGATGCACAATTGTTGTGTTTAAATTTCGATAAAAAAAACTTGCTAACTATAAAAGCACGTCAATTAAAAAACCTCTCATTAAATACCTGTAGTTACTGCAGTGTGAATTGCTTAATAATAATTTGCAATAGCAACTGGTAAAATGAGTTCGCTACTTAGACCTAACCTTAAATTATATTTTATTCATACCTCCATGATTGAGAACATTGTTAGAGAACATTTCTCAAGCACCTATAGATATGGAAACATGTTTTATAAAACATGCATTGCATCATCCCAGTAAAACTGAATCAGTTTTCCAAATAAAAAATGCTTTTTAACACACGATACAGCATGTGCACAAGTTAAGCAATGTACTTTAAGTATTGTCCCAGTATTACTAAGTATTTGTACTGTCTAGGGAATAACAGTGGTCCTTGTGGGCAATTATGTAATAAGAACTGAATATTTATGCACAATTATCTTTATTGTAAAAATTGAAGATTTATAAATATATGCAAAAGTAATTTAAAGTAGTTGAACATCATAAGCTTAGATAGAATGGCATATTTGTTATTTTTTCTTTATAACCCATGCATTTTAGCAATACCACATCATGTCTGAAAGCAAAAGAGCACAAATGTATATAAAATTTGTGGCCTGGGAGCCAAGCAGGCTGAGCTAGTAAGGTTAATAAGGGAAATGGTACCATAATTTATACAACTAGATTAACGAATATGTATGTATTATAAATAAAATATTGTAAATAGCAAGTTGTATAAATAAATTCAAATTCAAATATAAAATTTGTATATAAAATATTTTCTGCTTGTAACAGTTCTAATTGCAGAATAGGTAGTTTTCCAGAAAACTTGCTTGTTTTAGCTGTTGCATTGGTGTCAGTGTTTTATGAGATTAAAATCAGCTATATATTTTTTATGTATATTAATGGGTTCTTTGGTCTTCTAAGTTGAATTCAGAGTTGCTTAAAATGTAAATATGTGCATTAAATCTTACTGAAGCAATATGTGCCAGTATACTTCAACTTCATTTGTGTTCTGAATTTTTTCCAACAAACTGCTGATCCAATCAGGAACCATCAGAACTAGTAGGCAGTAGATAATGGATGGTACAGACTATTCCTGAGTGTTAGTGTCAGCAGCATTAGAAGAAATCTGCAGCCTTTTAACCAAAGTGGCTATCATGAGCCAAGGCTATATGAAGTAGTACCTAATAAAAATTATTCAGATATGTAGTCTGTCACTTTTAAAGAAACAATAAAAGCATTATTTAGAAAAATTTGTATAATGTGTATTTTAAATTAATTACATTTTGCTTATGTCTAAATTGTTTATTTTAGCACAATATTCTTTATTCTACTTTAAACTTCAAATCTTACTTTTTAAAAAGTTGTAATAAATTTAGGTTTCAAATTCCAAATTAACGCTGTGCCTTATTTTTTTATGGTCAGAAATGCTAATTTAGTTTGTTTAATACTACTTTTTCTCTATAGCTCTGTACGATATAGGTAGATATATTTTTGAGGAACTGCCAAGTGATCACAAGATGTTCTTACTTGGGGGAGTGCTAGAATTTAGCCATTATTGTTTCCATATTAATAGTAATTTTCTAGGCTTAAATTAAATGATTGTACATAATTCCGAGAGAAGTATCCATACACAGATGAACTTTCACATAGCTAATTTAAAGGAAATATATGGTTCTAAATTATTGTCCATATGCTGATTTGCCACATTAATTTATTAAATACATTTTGTAAGCTTGATTATAATAAACAATATAATACGACTTTAAGCATCCAGGATGTGTAATTCCATATAAAACAAGTATATTCTGAATAAAATAAATTGCTGACAATCTTTATCTAAAGAAAACAAAAAATATAGAGTTTGTGTGTCCATTCTGTAGTCACCCAAGAGTTCTGCACATAAACATGCAGTTGCCCTTGGGATGTTGTCCCATTCTCTTGAATTCTTGCACTGATCTCCATTTTTACCCATACAAAATGATTGGGGTCTGGTGATGGAGCAGGAGTATGTGTGCAGTTGTTTGATACCTTGCCAAATGATGCAGTTGTGTTCTTTTCTGAGAAGGCATATTTTCACCTCATTGACTGAATAAACAGAACATGCAGTATTCAAGAGCAACTAATCTTAAAGAATTTTGAGAGACTCCTTCATTCAGATTGTGCCAAAGTATGGTGTGCCATATTAAGAGTAGGAATCATTGGGCCATACTTTTTTCAAGAAAATTTTATGCTGTCAATTTAGACTGTTAAATGACAAAGATCCAACAATTCTTACCTGCTCTCCAAGGAGTGGATCTGGACAAGTGAGTTCAACCGTCCACACCTCCAAAGTTTCTGTGGGTGTTTTGAGAGCAGCCTTCCCTGTATTACTGATATTCCTGCAAGAGGTCTTAAAATGGCCTGCACACTTGCCTGATTTAGCTCCTCCTATAACTTCCTGTGGGGTTATCTCAGGTCCCTAGTGCACAAAGATCGTATCAACACCTTGGAAGACCTACAGAAAAACATCTAAGCTGAAGTTGACAATATTCCGGTTGATATGCTTAAAGGGAAATTGAAAACTTTCAAATTTGACTGAACTGATGTGTTGACAGTGGAGGGCAACATTTAAAAGACGTGTTTAAAAATGTGTAAATTAAAATTTCTACTGCTGTGTGCTAGGCAGAAAATAATAAAAGTTGAATGAAACATGTGTGATTTATTTCATTTTCAAAACAGGAAGTTTCCATGCCCCATCCTGTACATGTGCTCCTTAATTTCTTTATGTAGTTACCATTCTTCTACCAGTCCTTTCTTTAGTTGCAAGGTTCAGATAATTGGAGTTCGTGGTCTAGTTCGAGACAAGAAGAGATCAAGAAAATAAGCTTAACCACATTTAAGATTTAGAAGATGTTATAGGCATGCACAAAATTGACAGCTATTTTTATAAGGTAGTGTTCCAATAATAGCTCTGGGTATTGTTGATCTGAAGTCTAGGTGTAGTTTCCATTCCTTCATAGTGCCTGCATGATTGGTGACCCACAGCTTACTGCAATGGTATCAATCTGATTGTAGGTTATTTTCAATTGGATCTGTAATTGATAGTCAACATGAAAAATTAAATGCCATGGCCGGGATTTGAACCACGGATCTCCTGGTTTCCGTCCAGTCGCTCTAACCCACTGAGCTACCATGGCCAACTTGCCATCATGACATTAAATTCTCCATTTGACTCGTATATTCTTAGCCTATATATGGTTAGTGTGAAGAAATGATTAATTTCCATTAATTAACTAAAATGGATGTATAATTATTAATTTTTAGATGAGTCGTATTTATTACACATCTGCTTCACTTTCGTACCTATTTTGAGGACATGTTTCGCAAATCTTCGTTTGCATCTACGGCTCTTTTGCGACTAAAGCTTAATCCAGCGGTGTGGGTAATTCTGGGGTTGCTGCCATCTGTTGATTTAGTGATGAACTTAAATGTGGGACTCTCTTCTGGCGGGATTTCAAAGTTCATTTGTTGGTTTTTATGTTTTTCTATGTATATCCTCTCCCATATGACGAGTTCACTATGTTTTTGTATGTATTTTAGTAATTCTGTGCTAACTTCAATTTCATGATTTTCAGACCAGAAATGAGCTGCTATTGCGGACTTATCAATATTTTTGTATCTTAAGTGCCTGAAGTGTTCTTTCTTTCTAGTGCCTATGTTTCTTTTTGTCCTCCCTATGTAAATTTTTTCACAGTCTTTACACTTAATCTTGTAAATGCCTGACTTTTCCTCTGGTTTTATCTTATCAGTATTATTACTGTGAAGTAGGTTTTTAATGTTGTAATTGTTTTTTGGTGCCAATGTTATATTGTATTTCTTGAATATTTTTTGGAACTTTTTTGTGGCCCAGGGGTGGTAAGTAAATTTAGCAAATCTAATTTCTTGTTTTTTTGGTATGAGAGCTATGATCTGTTTTAATCTCTTTTAAAGTTTGAATGATTTTAGCTTTTTATCTACAAGGTTTTTTCCATATCCATTAATAATTAATAATTTTTCGCTTCACTGTGGTGTTCCAATACAGTTAAATCTGGATGTATAATTGTTTGAATATTTTTTTCTGCGGCCATAGTAACATCTCCGTGGAGGCATTGTGCAAAGAATGAGCTTGGTTGTGAAAGTTGAAGTTTATCAGCAGCCTACTGGAAGGTGACATCTTGACTTCTACAACCACCTCATAGTTTAGATGTAGGGATTTACATAAGCAAGTAAGCAACCATGACTACTGATATACAGTATTCTTGTACTCTGGGAACAGTATCCAGCAACATTCATTGATATAAAGAGACGTCTCCTTTTATTTTCATCTTCATATATGTCAGCAGTGCAACAAAAAGTTATGATTGCTAACATACACAGAACCACAGGTGAAGTACACATGCATGATTACACCAGCGCCATTCACAACTGAAGAATGAAATTAAGTTTGCACCTCCAATATTAAGTCGATTAGGTATTTGGTTTAGACTTTCACATTTGAATTCTTACTGCCACATGGCAAAGCGTGGAGATGTATCAGAAAGAATGAAATAGTGGAGTTGTTTAGGCGAGCCTATTGTAGGTACACGGCAATCCAGTGTACACAGCTCAGATGCAATCATATCTTCTGGTAAGCAATGTGTCATACATTGGCAGGTGCAAGAAATGATATTCAAGGATTGATTAAAAAGTCATGGCAACTATTTTTTTTTATTTCTTAAACAGGCGCTGACATAGAACATTTAGTATATACGACTAAAAGTATGTTACATGAACCTCCGAATGTTGGCACACCTGGCTTGGGCATGAGCAGCTGCTTTACATCAATCGTCTGCTGATAACGGTGTGTAATTGAGGTAACCAAAGTTGAACAATGTTTGTACATAAAGGGAGCTGTTCCCCGCGACTGCAGTGCACACAAATGCCACACAGAGCTGCAGCAAGCACTGGGTAATTGGGCTTTACCCTATTGTACAGTGGCAAGGTGGGTCGGAGCCTTCAAAGAAGAGAGTCAACTGCCGACATGCCTTGCAGTGGACGTTCTCTGTCAGCCCACAAGGCTATATCGGTGGACATTCTCTGTCAGCCCACAAGGCTGTAAAGGCTGTATCGGTGGCTGTTATCTAACAGCGCCTTGAAGACGACAGATGCTGGACTGTGCTGGAATGAGCCCAGCATACAGGTATTCCTGCTGCCCCAATGTGCTTAATCCTATGACAGGACTTAAATGTGCGGAAGATTGTTGCAAAGTGGGTACCGCATCACTTAACTGAGATAGAGAAGTGGACGCGATATCAGACAGTACATCAATCTGGAAAGATTTCACTGTGAAGGAAACTGGATGCTGAACCACATCTTGCAATTGACGAAACATGGGCAAGAGCTTATGAACCGGAATTGAAGTGACAATCCAAAGCACGGCATCATCCTGGCTCACCACAGAGACATAAGGTACAACAAAATCCATCACCCACAAGGCTGAATGATCATATTGGCTTATGACACAAGGTGTGTTAGTGTGTCATACAGTTCCTCAGGACCGAACTCTAAATTCCCAGTATAACCTGATATTTCTGCAGTATCTTCAAGTGCAGTACGAGAAAGATGTCCGGTGCTGTTGGACAATGCTATAATTGCTATAAATGACAATGCCAAACCTCACACAGCAAAGGTCGTAACACCTTGTTTACGGCATTGGAGATGAGAAGTGTTGCTGCATCCTCTGTACTCGCTTGATCTTAGTCCTTGTGACTTTGATCTCATACCTAAACTGAGGAAGCCAATGCGTGGGAAATGCTTTGCCAACACACATGGCATTGAAATTGCTGTTTGGCGTGGAATTGTGCATATTAACAAGACTCATGCAACCGATGGTATCTTCCCCATCCTTGGCAATGAACAGTGGACAACGGAGGAGACTACTTTGGAGGATGCTGAACAGTTTGTAATTACGTTAAACAGGTTGTGCGATAATAAAACTGATGTCAACGTATTATATTTGGCCTATTATTTTTCCAAAGATTCCTGCAACCATATCCCATCCGGTGACAACATGCAGAAGGTCATGCAACATACCTTCAATTGTATATACTAAATGTTCCATGTTGGTGCCTGTTTGGTAAATAAATAGTTGCCATGACTTCTTAATCAAAACGTGGTATTCACATTAAACATCATATAATGTGATTGAATGTTAGGAGAAAAAAGAGGAAATCAAAATCCCTTTGTGTTAAGCAACAAAACTTCCTTGGCTCTGAGGAAGAGGAGGGGGGGGGGGGGCATTAAGTAGCCTTTTTCATTCATGGAAATTAATTGTTCTTCCACACTAGTTATACATAGGTTAAGGTTTGGATATGTAGAGTCAGACTGAAAAATTCAATGCCATAGCCAGGATTTGAACCACGAATCTCCTGTTCTCCATCCGGTTACTCTCAACCATTGAGCTACCATAGCGAACTTAAATTCTCCAACTGACTCGTATTTTTCTGGTAAACCACTAGGGGTTCTCTTATTCAATGAGATATGCACTGTTTGTAGCAACTTACTGTACTGTAAATACTTAATTTCCAGGATTCATATAGGTCGTGCAATGGTTCTTGAACACTGAAATATTTAAATGAAAGCTTTGATGCGAGTCTCTTACCTGTTTTTCCTAGCCTTAATGGCAACAATATCTTATCCTCTAAAGTATCACTGAATTTATACAAATATAATAATTTGTAACATAAATATAAAAAAACTGAATGATATTTCTACCCTTAAAAAATAAGACTATAATTTTAAAAAATTGACTTACCATCCATGGGTTAATAAACATTTTCAAATTTTTTTTAAAGAGTTCGGTGTAACTTTAGTTCCTCAAAATAAATATAGTATTAAAAATTTACTACATTTCTCTAAAAAAAAGATAAAATTCCCAACAGTAAAAAATCTGGTATTTATCAATTTAATTGTTTTGATTGTCATAAAGTTTATATTGGAAAGACAAAACATGATTTGGAAACCAGAACGAAAGAACATTTTTCATAACATTAAGTACAAACAAACTGATAAATCGGCCGTAGCAGATCACTTTTGGTCATTTAACCATGAAATAAATCCAGAAGTTAAATTATTAAAACAATTAAATGGTCCAATAGATTTAATAGTTTGGGAAAATATATTTATTTTAAAAAATAAACATCACGTAATGAATTTTGAAATACCGGCAGTCGATTCTGTTTTTAAATTTGTTTCCTTTTAAGATTTTGGTAATACTGACAAAAACATGGCAATCTCTAGTGCAAGTGGCCTTGACATCATGGCTATTTGAGACTGGCTGACATTGTGAAAAAGTGTTTCACGAAATTGTGATCCCAATCAATTAATAAGAAAACTTTCATCCTTTCTTATGAGATAAGTGATATATTTGTATATATTTGTTTGCCTCACTGTTAATATCTTCATATTTTATGTATATTTATGGAATTATTATGAATTGTTTATTTCATTTGTCGCTATTCAGGGAAGTCAGGGAAGTGACTGAAGTCCAGTCTTCAACAAACTAAATTTTATAGTTCCATAAAGGTTTCTCATTTACATACAGTAACTTAGCAGGGAGTTAACCATTTTGCCTTTAATTATATTTTAATTCTACGCCTGACAAATCTTCTTGTTCTATGGAGTGAAGCAATTATTGGCGAGCAATGTTCCACGTTGGGGCGACGGTTTGAAGCAAATGGTGTCTAGCTCAGGGTAAAGCAATGAGGTTTATCTCCAGGTATGCGTGGATATGTATGAGAAGGATAGTTTTAATGACACTGGAATGCCCATTTCAAACTGGTTTATTGACTGGTTCTTTTTATCAGAACATCAAACTTGAAGTTGCTGACCAAGGATTACCAATATTACTGTTTAGAGTTACTGTTTATGAAATGTTTATTACTCGATAAAACTTAATTCTTTCTACACGTATATATGAACCGACAAATATCTTCTCTCATCACTTCTGGTCTGCCCTCGACCAAGACAGAAGAAGTGGACCGCCCTAATCGGCTCCCAGCCACGAACTGTCCTCACAGCTGCACGTGGGTGTATATGTGACTTTCACTTTCTGAAAGCCCCTTATTCAACCAAAGATTCCCTTTGTGACTATTTTGTCATGCCATTAAGAAGGGTCCGAAGAATAACCCATTCAACAAAGTCAAGTGCTACCCTTTAGAAATCTGTTAAGGACACTGTTTCTTACGTTTCTTTTGTTATAACAACTCAACCAACTGCACCTGTTCGTGTCGTAACAAACATACAAGACTCCTTTGAAATCCATCATGTTTCTTTACTTATTGCAACCTTTAATTTGGGTATCAGGAGTCATTACTTTCATCCTTGTCACTGCTTTCCTTCTCATTGTCTTCAATTATAATTTTTTTCAATTCCATTAGTGCATTTTTTTCCAGTATTCCTGTTCTATTTCATTCACATGATAGCATGCCTTTCCCCTTTTCATTTGCCAATTTACTCAAATCATTGGCGGCACATTTCAGTGTCTTTTGTTTTAAAGGTTACATTTCTACAAGCAACCCATTGACTTCTGCCCATTTAATTTTATAGGATTCAGCCTTAAGATTGCATGGTTATATTCTGACAATACTTTCAAACAAACAGTTCTTTTGAGTTGGCTTATCATACAACTTTGTGTTGGTGCTATTTTCTTCAAAGGGGATAATGTAATATTGTACCCAAGAAAGTATATTTCTTCTTAAAGAAATTAAAGTTGTAGATATTATGATAATAGCACTGAGTTAGGGAGTAAATTTTGATTTTGTAGTCTTCAGTTTTCTGTTGTGATTTATAACTCCTTCTTGCACTTTCTTAATCACTCTGAGATGCTCAGAGAGTAAGCGATCCTTATGCATTGACTCTTCCTTAAGGTATTTATATACATAAGCTTTTTTTGTAATTTTACGTCCTCCAACGTTTAGTCATATCGGACGATGAATGGAATGGGTGAAATAATGCTCAAATAAACCCAGGGTCCATAGAGCTTAGAGTTACCCGACATTCGTCTTTCAGGTTAAGGGAAACCCCGGAAAAAGCATTATCCAGATAACTCACCCTGACCGAGATTTGAACTCAGGACCTCTTGAACATGAGGCAGACTCGCTGCCACCACGCTAACAAGGCGGGCCTTATATATAGTCACCTTACAATTTTGGTTACGAAAAGTCTTTCCATTTAACTTTGAAATTGCAGGAGGTACTCAGGGGAGGGGGGAGACAATTCACACTGCATATTGCATCAAGTAACAAGAGCATTAAGTTTGCTGAATACAGGAGTGGGGAGACAGAAGAGGAGGCGGATTGGACCTGGGCTTGCTGACTGTTCTATTGGTAAAGGTCACTGTTCAAGAAACGTGTGACTTATACTTAAACCACTATTATGTTAATTTCCATCAATTAACTAATAGTGGTAAAGAACTTACAGCATAATAAGTCACCATCAACGGTGCATATCTCATTGTATATGAGAATCCCTAGTGGTTTAACAACAAAAGTATGAGTCAGTTGGAGAAGTAACATCATGCTGTCATATTGACTATGATAACTCAGTGGTTAAGAGCAACCGGACAGAGAGATCCATGTTTCAGATCCCAGCTATGGTATTGAATTTTTCAGTCTGACTCTACTTAGCCTTTTTATCTTCAGAATAACTGTATTAAGAAAATCCAATTTTACATTAGTCATTGATATCTGCCTCTTGTTATTACTATTTTGAAACTATGAGAAGACATTGAATAATAAATTGTTACTGTTGTAATGCTTCAATTCAAACTTGATTTGCATAAATATATGATGATGAATGAAAAATAGAAAAGAAAACTAATTTTGGGTAAAGTAAACACTATACTACTATATTGAGATTACTAGATTTAAAATAGTTGAAATTTAACAATTATAACAATTATGTGGCAATAGAAGAAGGGAAAGAATATTTTGTACATGAAGCTCCAAAATACAATCATTAAAATTAGCAGCAAGAGTTTAACTATTATTGGTGGAGGTTATAAATATCAATAAGAAATGCTCTAGCATAGAAATGTCTACATTGTTGGCCAATATCAAAGGTTGTGTTTAAAAGAGCTACAAGTAATAGTCATTCCAGTAGATGTTTGGATGTACATGGATGAGGATTTGGGGCTTTGTTTCATGTTTACTTAGATAATTAGCTCATGGTTTGGCCATTTGTAAGAGCTTTGTGGTTGCGCAGTTATCATGAGGAACCATCAGCATTCGAGTGAAAACACTGAGATTGAAATGAGGAGGGCACTAAATGAACATGATTAATATCCAAGAGTGCCATTAAACAAAAAAGGAATAAAAAATAAAAGTTAAAAAATGAATGAGATAGTGAGCCGCAGTGAATCAATGGGGTCCTCTAGTTTTGAGATTTTCCCAAGGTTTGGTGTAGATTAGTGTGTGAACGAGGGTCGTTTGATATGTTTGGTAAATTTCCATGAAGAGATGGAAACTTTTTTTTGAAACTTTGTGTGGTAAGCTTGATTATTCAAAAGATTGTATAGAAAATTTAAATGTCCTACAATATACTGTTCATTGTTGACAGTCATCTGAACTGGTCAGTGTGATAGCTGGGATTGAAAATATTAAAAACAGAGTTTCTCTCTCTTATTAAACATTTTCATTTTAAGGGCTAGACTGCCGCACAAGTCAAAACTGAATTGGATGAAGTTCACACAGACTCTGCACCAACATTGAAGATCACATAACTTTTGGATCAATGAATTTAAACATGGTTATAGAAGCATGGAAGATGAATCACCCAAATGAGGTCACCACACAGGACACCATTGAAAAAATTCAGATCTGGTTCTGCAAACCGCCAAATCAAAATTCGTGAGATTGCTAAGGGTGTAGGCATCTCAATTGATTGAGTGCACAATTTCCTGCATGAAAAATTGGCAATGAAACAGCTGTATGCAAGATGGGTGATACAATTGCTCAGTCGACCAAAAGCGTATCTGGAAGAACACTTCTACCGAGTGACTGGCAATGTTTAATCGTAATCCGCAAGACTTTTTGCACCATGGATGAAACTTGGATCCATCATTACACACCAGAGTCAAAACAATTAACAAAGGCTGGTGAACGTGCACCGAAAAAAAGGCAAGGACCATTTTGTCAGCTGGTAAGGTGATGGTCACTGTTTTTTTGGAATGCTCAAGTAATAATCCTCCTAGACTACTTGAAAAAGCAGAACCATAACTGGAGCCTATTATGCTTCATTGTTGGATCGTTTGCAACATGAGTTGATTGAAAAGAGACCGAGATTGAAATGCAAAAGAGTGCTCTTTCACCAGGATAGTGCACCAATGCACACATCAGCATTCACAATGGCTAAAGTGCATGAGTTGGGCTTTGAATTGGTTCCTCATCCACCTTATTCACCAGACTTAGCTCCAAGTGACTTCTTCCTGTTCCCAAACTTGAAAATTTGGCTTGGTGGTAAGAAATTTTCATCAAATGAAGTGATAATCACTATCAAGTGTTTTGAAGACCTTGATGGAACCTATTTTTCTGGCGGGATGAAAAAGCTGATAGCTGGACCAATGTATATCCATCAATGGAGACTGTTGAGAAAAGGTGATATTCATGAATATATATATATATATATATATGATTGTTTTTTTACCAGACTTATCAAATGACCCTCGTATGAATTGGTTTCAAATAATATTAGAAATAGCACAATAAAGGGCTGAAAATAAACTTTTAGATGCTTATCTAAATTGTGATGAATAACAGTTATATTAGAAGAAGAATAAAACTGCTCTTTTTGTAGATTATACTAATACAGTTGGGTAGACAGTTTTCTCTGCACATATGTAGTATTAACAAAATACTTACCAACTTACCAGTTGGAAACCCCTAGCTGGCCAAAACACCCGGCATCCCACCCTACTGTGGTCTGGAAATGGCCCCACCTAACTGGATTCGGAGACTGGAGGAGGAAGTTTCCCCAAGAGTATGTCATCCTGCCATGCAATGCTGAGACACCCACCAACATATCTACCTGAAAGAGACCACCAGAAGAAAGATGTGAAATTATAATGGAGATGAAATGGAAGGACAGGAAATTTGGGGATGTAATTAAGGTACCTGGCATTCGCCTGATGACCTGGGAAAACCTAAAAAAAGAAAAAAACCATGGGTCAGTTGGTTGACCATGGGAATTAATACCGAATCTGCCAAATGTGGGCCTTAGAGGAAACCATCTGAACCATCCCGCTTGCAAGATAAGATTGCACATTTGAATAGTAAATCAGCTTTAATGTTTGTATTACAAATTTTTCTTAGCACTGATATATAATGGGCCAGGACTTGGTCTCCAAACTTAAGGGCCACATAATAGTGGTATGCTTTTTAAATTGAGGTGTTATTCCCTTCCTTTGAGACATGTCATTCTCCCACAAACATAGCAGAAGTTAACACTACTGTTCACCCATCTTCATGGCATTTTTGAATAAAAGGAAATAAAAGTTGCTAAATCTCTCTTCCCCACAGATATAGATAGTAATCTTAATTGATGGAAATTAATTGTTCTTTCACACTAGCCATGTATAAGACTTAATGTTCAAAATGTGTACAAAATTCTGTTCAAAAATCACGTTTTACTGGGGCGGAAAAATGTAATCAAAATTCAAAATATTGAGGGGTAATTTTTATTCCTTGCAAAACTAAAACATAGAATTCAGTTTAAGTAATCGTTCATAACTAAAATAATGTCACCCAATTATCGGAAGGCATGACCGACTGGCAGCTGGGTGGGCGACAGGTAGCATTCAGGCCACGCCTATCCATTTATCTTGTGGCTTTCACTGAGGGGATGGTTGGAAAAGCATCACTAGCCACTATACCGTCTCTTTCCCCTCCCCCTGATGTCTGGAACAATCGGGATGATGTTCTGAGCCGCGAAGCTTCCAGAAACAGCGATCTTCCTATATAAGGGCGCAATGTACGAGTCAGTCAGTTCTTGGCGAGCAACCGTGAAGAGCACAGTGCTATTGAACAGACTGGAAGACTGCATACGTGTATCAGAGGAGTTTTCAGTCAGCTCTAGAGAGAGTTGTACGTAATGGAGTGTTACGTAATTGTGTGTGATGTGTGATCCTGCTGTGATTTGTAAGTGAACCAACTGTAATTTGGTGGAAATAAAGAACATTTTGAGTTTGTGCAACTGGACTTTTAATTTCACGAACCTCAAAGTCAAATAATATTGCTACTCCACTAAAGCTATATATACTACCCTAGCCAAATTTCTGTAAATATATCGCTGTTATCACGTATATAAAATTAAAATTAGAGCTTATTTACAATTTCACATTTTATATTAGTAATTAGTACCATAAATGTTATAAGAATTGGCTGCTCTAGTTTAAAATACAATTTTACTGCTGGGAAGAATGGGAACAAAGGTCCTTAAATGATATTCTGTCAGTAATTTGGTAAGTGAGCAATATGAGTGTTAATATGTATTAATGTTTCATAATTTAATTATCTGTGGAAATTAATTGTTCTTTCACACTAGCTGGTTTCCGTCCAGGAGACGGAAATGTCAAATGAAGACTTTAATGTCAGGACAGCACGTTGGACATGGTAGCTCAATGAGTTAGAGTGACTGGATGGAAATCAGGAGATCCGTGGTTCAAATTCCGGCCATGGCATTGAGTTTTTCATGTTGACTCTATCAAAAACCTTAGCCTATAAACGGCTAGTGTGAAGAAATTATTAATTTCCATCAGTTAACTAAAATAATAAGAGTTAAATGATGAAGCCTGGGACTCAAGTACTTAGATACACAAACTGTGTATCTCGGATGCGAGAGCCCCTAGTGGTCTACCGGGGAAATATACAAGTCAAATGAAGAATTTAATGTCAGGACGGCACATTGGCCATGGTAGCTCAATGGGTTAAAGCGACTTAACGGAAACCAGGAGATCCGTGGTTCAAATCCCGGCCATGGCATTGAATTTTTCATGTTGACTATCAAAACAGTTTTATGTTTAGCAATCCAAAATTAGTTAAGATTACCTGTCACATCACTTGCTGCAACTGATAATTTATATAATTTGTGTTTGTGATCTTAATCACTCTTTTATTAATAAAGTATTCAAGAAATCTTTGCTTTTATTATTTCAGATGTCAGACAAAGAAACCCAGAGGGATGAACTAATGGCATTGGAAAGTATATATAACAAGGAAGAATTACAGCTGACAGAAGAAAATGATGAACTTGGTGGAAAGTTCTTTGCACATATTAAATTACCATCAGATTTCAAAGTAACTTTCAGGGACTTGCGGGATGAAGGTAAATCAGTATTTAAGATTGAATGCTGTTTCTAAAGGAGATTTCTCAAACCAAGCAACTAAAATTATTGTTCTTGCCCTTATTTTATTACCACCATCACCAACACTCATTGCTTTGCTGGAGTTATAGAGTAAAATGCAGAAAAAAAGTATTTTTTCTTTCCAGATTGATAATAGCTTTAAAAAGTTGAATAAATGATCTATTTACCATGCATTGTAAATTTTAAGTCTCAAATTACAATTTTAAAAAATTTACTTACCATCCTTGGGTTAATAAACATTTTCAAAAACTTTTTAAAAAAGTTGGTATAACTTTAGTTCCTCAAAATAAATATAGTATTAAAAATGTATTACAATTTTCTAAAAAAGATAAAATTCCAAATAGTAAAAAATCTGGTATTTATCAATTTAATTGTTTAGATTGTGATCAGGTTTATATTGGAAAGACGAAGTGTAGTTTGGAAACCAGAAAGAAAGAACATTTTCATAACATTAAATATAAACAAATTAATAAATTGGCCATATCAGATCATTTTTGATCATTTAACCATGAAATAAATCCCGAAGTTAAATTATTAAAACAATTAAATGGTCCCATAGATTTAATAGTGTGGTAAAAAATATTTATTTTAAAAAATAAACATCGCGTAATGAATTTTGACATACTGGCAGTTGATTCTGTTTTTAGATTTTTTTCTTCTGCAGATGTTGGTAATGCTGAAAACATAACATAACAAAATAAAAAACATGGTAACCAAGATTTCCTTAACAATGGAGTTTGTTGTATAATAAACTGAAGACGAATGCAATGAGCCTTCGAAATTGATCTTAGAAAGAAGTAACATCAACTTCTTAAGATAAGGGGAGATTCATTAACAAATATTTATATTTGTGTAATATTTAAGTCTCAAATTTTGACTTAAACACAAACTTATTGAAATTTTAACAATTTGAGTGATTATTGTATATTTTTCGCAGTTCTTTGATTGAGGTAGTCTGTAATTCTATGGATTTTGTTATATAAGTAAATCTATTCACACCTCTTTAGTGTGGGTGGTAGTGTGTTTGCCTAATGCTAGTCCCAAGTTTGAACTTCAATCAGGGTTAGTTATCTGGATAAGATTTTGTCCTAGGATTTTCCCCTATGAAAAATGATTGTCAACTCTAAGCTCTATGGATCCCGGGCTCATTTGAGCATCATTTCACTATTTTTTTTTTTTTCATCGTTTAATATGGTTAACATTGGATGTTAATTTAAAAAAAAAAATGTTAAGATATTTAGACTATGAGTATCAAGTTACCATTAGAGGTAATTTAAAATGGAATAAACTATAAGAATTAATATAATTTTGAGTCGAACTAATACTCAATGTTCCATTTATTGCTAGTATTTACCTAGAACGTGTTTCGTTAGGATCTTCCTAACATCATCAGCTGTTGTCGACTAATGGACGTTGGTTTGGTGAACTCATTGGAGGCCTCCAAACCAACGTCCATTAGTCGACAACAGCTGATGATGTTAGGAAGATCCTAAAGAAACACATTCTAGGTAAATACTAGCAATAAATTGAACATTGAGTATTAGTTCGACTCAAAGTTATATTAACTTTGTGCTTCATTGTATCATAGTCCTTACACATTGGAAAACCATAAGAAATTTATATCTTACATAGAAGCAGTATTGTATCCTTATATAACTAAATGTAAGAATATGAAATTATAACATACACAAAACAATTGCTCCAACAAAATTGATAAAGGAAAAATGAAACCTCCCAGCATTTACTATGTTAGTGCAAATGCTCTGACATACATACAGTATGTGCAAAATAAGTTGAGCTCTGGATTTACGGTGTGGTGCGGGCAGAGGGGAAGAGGCGAGAGCTAACGCTTTCTGCAGTGTGGTCAACCTTGAAAAACACAGTTCAGCAAAATAGTGTGCAAGATAAGTGAAGATATCACAAGTAATGTTGCATCCTCTGAAAACATTCCTTAGTTTTGCCCATGCCAGCTTACTTGCATTCAGATCAGTTATATGGAGGTAGATGAATAAGAATGTGTCCCCTTTCGAGAGTCATAACATCCACAAATGTTCATACAGATATAAATCACTTTCAAGTAAATGCTGATGTACATTACCACCACACTCGTAACAAGGATAAACTGACAATTTGACCGCACCAAACAAACTTTTATGAAGGAAGCTTTAACTAAAAAGGGGGATGATGTTATATAATAAACATCCAAATTCATTTAAACAAGCTGCATCATTAAAACACTAAGAATAAGGTTAAGAAATTTTTGCATGCACATTCTTTTTATACAGTGAAGGAATTTTTAGAACTATAACCATGTAAATGAGCACTGGGAGCATAGTACATTCACAAACCTGTAAGATTCCTATTATGACATTTCCTGTAGTAAATTAGCCTATGCAAATACCACATGAAACCATAGAAAAGCTGCTTACTGTGTATATTGTATGTAATCAATTTGACTTTATGTATATACTGTATTTATACATTTTGATGTGTCTCATAACATGTATATGTTGCAAGGACGAATTAAAATTCTAATTCTAACATACGATTGTTGTAAACTGGTTAGCTAATTAACCTCTAAATTGATCACTTCATATCGCATGCATATAGTACACATCTTTAGACACCTTTTTCTTGGAAAGGGTTTTATAGGGATTATTGTTTTGGTTGAAAGCCCAGTTTGAAAGGTACAAAGTGCTCTAAGAGCCAATCTTCAGGCTGCAAAAGAGACCACTTTATCTTCATTATCAGCTGAATGCGACACAAACATGGTCGAATAGGAAGAGAAGAAGTTAAAGAATCACAGGCTTTAAACCACAATGTTTAACCTGTAGTTTAATTAAACTGTGTTTAAAGAAGTAGATGAGCATGACATTAGTAGTTTTAGGCCAGTCACTATAATCTCTGAAATTGCTAAGACTTGAAAGGTTTGGGAGATTAATTTGCTATGTGAATAGATGGATAAAATTAATGACTTTGAGAGACTGAGTCTCTGCAACTGTCTGGTATGTGCATGAATTACCAGACAAACTAGAAACCAACAAAAGATAAGTTAATTATTTTTTCTTTCTTAAGTATCTGCTTGTGTTGACTGGGTTTTTGTTAAAGAAATTAAGTTATGTGGTGTGTAATACATCTTGCACATCTGTTGACATTAGGCTAAGGTTTTGGGTAGATAGTCAACCTGAAAAGTTCAATGCCATGGCTGGGATTGAACCCCAGATCTCTGTTTCTGTCCAGATGCTCTTTGGAGAACTTATTGTCATGATGGCACATTGGCCATGATAGCTCAAAGATTAAGCGTGACCGGATGGAAACCGGGAGATTCATGGTTCAAATCCCAGCCATGGCATTGAATTTTTCTAGTTGACTATCTGATATTGTATTTTTGGGAATAAGAAATTAAGGTATGTTGCCAAGCATTCTTCGCTTTCATAACCACCACAAGTGAGAATACACTTTTAGCTGGTTCTTTGCTCTTTCTCCTTAAGGACCAATATGTATGAAAAAATAATTCATTATTTCTTTATGTTGGAAGGATTCTGAAGTTCAGATAGATATTCTGCAAGCGTGAAGATTTCTTCATCTCGTACATGTTTCAGGTTTTACTATTACACTGTCATGGCTATATTGTTAACCTATAACATACAACATCTTCTCTAAACTCACTTAGCTCAAAGTAGACTGAGCTGAAGCAAGGCGTGTGCATTACTGGCAATTCCTCCCCATTCTTTGGCTGTATGTCATGTGATACATGGGAAAGTATCTGAGAGTCTGATGCCCGACAGTGTGAGCTATGTTACATATAATGGTCTTATGGATGTAACCATCATCACAAAGTGTTTTATTTATTTGTTTAATTCTTGTCTTTTTTTAGAGCAGTTGCATAAAGTGAAAAAATTTATGCACCTCAATTATTTACACTTTCTTATAAATAAACATTTTAATCCTATTATTTTTATATATTCAAAAACATATTTGTTTCAATACTCATACACCCAGTATGTATACCTTAGAAAGAGAACCCTAAAAAGCAAAATAGTGGTTTTTGTGTTGGCCTTATTGCACAACAAATTTCCTTAGAAAAAGTCTGATTAATAGTAAACAATTCCCAAAAACAGTAAAATGATATTGTAATTAAAAAAACATATACATTTTAGTGTAATTTGGATATATGACATATCTACTCTATAGTGCAACTTATGAAGTGAACCAAGTTTCACCACCACCATTACTGCTAACTTCAGTGGCAGAAACTGTTTCGGTGTTGCAAAGCAAAGAGTACTTGCTGTAATGACTTAGAGCAGAGTTAGTATTAGGAAAGATTTAAATTAGTTAGTTACTGCTATGGAGAGCAAAAAGATAATCTTGTTAATAGTATATTTCTTTGTTCCTGCAGGTTCTGTTGTTCAGACAATAATGGTGCAGTTCCTACCACCAATTTGTCTTCATTTCACACTTCCAGAAGACTATCCATCAGTTTCACGACCCTATTATAAACTCTCATGCAGTTGGCTAAATGTTAAACAGGTATGTTACAGTATGTTACAACAAATATAGAAAATAGAAGTCTTTTATATGGTATACCTGAAGAAATAGATAATGTATTCTGTAATAGGTACTCTTTAGACCAGTGCTGTCAAACCTTCAGTAGTATAACTATTAAAAGTCAGAGTTTTTAGTTTCATTTGTGAAACCCCCTTTAACTAATGTCATAAAAGGAGGCTTCATCTGTAGTTTTTTAAACTGTTACTAATTAAGGAGACTTTTTCACTAGAACTGAATAACCACTTCCAACAACTAAGAGAGGAAGGACAGGATACTGAACATAATTGGAAGAGTATCGAAAGTACCTTCATTAATACATGTGAAAAGGTCGTAGGCAAGAGGAAGAGAGGAATGGATCATTTCTGAGACATGGTTAGCCTGAATCAAAGGAAGGAGTGTAAGAAAAGGCTCAATACAGCAAGAACACAAGAAGAGAAGGCAGAAGCTAGAACAGATTTTAACCAACTTAACAAAACAGTGAAGAGTTTTCGATGACATAAGCGAATGTTTATCAATAATTGTGCAACACAAGCAGGGACGGCAGTGTAAAACAATGATAGTAGGATCCTTTACCATATTACAAAGAGACTAACAAGAAAGTTTTAAATATCTGACAAACCAATGAAAACCAACGATGGGAGATTATCCACACAAAAGGAACAGTTAGAAAGATGAAGAGAAATACTTCCTGGAGAACTTGAATCTGGAAACAATCCAAGGAGGGGCAGAGGTGAAGACAGAAGAAGAGCAGGAAGATTTTGCCATCAGCGTAGAACCACCATCAAAATCAAAGATCCAGAGGGCTAATAAACAACTTAAGAATGGCAATATCCACACAAAAGGAACAGTTAGAAAGATGAAGAGAAATACTCCCTGGAGAACTTGAATCTGGAAACAATCCAAGGAGGGGCAGAGGTGAATACAGAAGAGCAGGAAGATTTTGCCATCAGCGTAGAACCACCATCAAAATCAAAGATCCAGAGGGCTAATAAACAACTTAAGAATGGCAAAGCAGCAGGTTTGGACAATATCGCACCAGAAGCCTTGAAAATGGACTTCAGTAGAGATTCTGTTCCCATTTTTCAAGAAGATTTGGAAAGAAGAGAAGATTCCAGCAGATTGGAAGAAAGGGTTGTTGATTAGGGAGATTTATTAGAAGGCAATAACTGGAGAGGAATTAACCTCCTTTCGATACCAAGTAAGGTACACTTACGAGTAATTCTAGAACGGATAAAACAGCAAGTTAACTTAAAGCTTAGGAATGAACATGCAGGATTTAGGGAAGGATAATCTTATATGTACCAAATCAATACACTGTGCATAATCATAGAAAAGTCCACAGAGCTGCAATCATCACTGTACCTCCTGTTTGTAAATTTTTTAAAAGGCATTTGATAGTGTAATGAAGAAGAAAATGTGGAAAGCCATAAAAGAGATTGGGATCCCAATGAAAATTATTAAAGATACCTCAAATGTATGAGAACTACACTTGCCAAGTTTTATACCAGGGGATGCTGTCTTGAGTCCATTCCATAAATACAGGAGTTAAGCAAGGAAGTTTGCTGTCACCTATATTATTTCTAATGGTGCTGGATCTTATGATGAGGAAGGCAATGAACCGTTGAAGAGGAATTCAGTGGGTACTGACAGGTTGGAGGACTTGGACTCCGTGGATGACCTGTGTTTGCTTGCCAGCAATTTTAAGGATATAGAAGCTAAGCTGAGCGATTTAAGAACTGAAGCATCAGAGGTGGGAATGAACATAAATGGAAAGAAAACCAAGGAGATGTGATATAATAACCAAAACAAGGCACTGTTATTTATAGGAAACCAAGAGATTGAACAAGTCAAACAATTCTATTACCTGGGGAAGTATGATCACCACAGAGCAAGAAGCTATAGAGGATATTGGAAATAGAATAAATAAGGCTAAAGAGCATTCACAATGTAGACCAATCTAGAAGTCAAGAGAACCAAACTATGTGTCTCCAATACAAATGTCAACTTAGTATTGCTCTACGGGTGTGAAACTTGGAAGACCAACAAACACCTGATTAGTAGACTTCAGATATTTGTGAACAGAAGTTTGAGGAACATCCTGAGGATATGGTGGCCACAAGTTATCTCCAATGAAGAGCTGTTTAGAAGAACCCAACAAACACCCGTTGATATTGAGATGCATCGTAGGAAATGGAAGTGGATTGGGTATGCATTACGGCAAGATACAGACAATATAGTAAGACAAGCACTGGAATCGAATCTGCAAGGTGGTAGGAGAAGAGGCAGACCAAGGAACACGTGGAGCAGTGTAATAGAGGAAGGAATGGAGCAAGGAGGGAAGACCTGGACAAAGATAAAGACCATGGCGCAGAACAGTTTGGTGGCAGAATGCTGAACTTAGGAGCTACAGGAAATAAAAACAAATTTAAGGAAACACATTTATTCTCTCTTGCAGAGCGTAAGGTATGCTTCTAATTAAAGAAACATCCAGCACCCCAATTGGGAATCAAACTAGTACCTCTGGGTTAATAAGTCAGTTAGAATTGTATAATGTGTCAACTGTTATGAGTAGAGGGAGCATTTTTGTTCCTGAACAGGTTTGGAAGCTTATCAGTTAGTACTGCCTGGAAGATGGATCAAACTTTGACGTTGATTGCAAGTTTTGTGAAGCTATGGAAGCCATATTTCATTATTGGAACATAAACATAATTGCTATTAAATTCAAACTGTTTACTAACTGTTTAAACATATAAACACTAAATAAAATACTGACATATTTTACTTAAAAGTATGTTAGAATCATAATGACATGTAAATTACATAAGCAGGAGTGCAAACCGAAGTTATATAACTTTTTTTTCCAGGACTGGGACCAGATAGGAACTTCTGTTTTGTTTAAAATACACGTGGACACTTTGTGAATGCGTGACAGAGATGCATAGAACTTAAGTGGCACTAATGAGAGTTAGGACTGTTTTTTATACTTAAAATGACGACGTTGCAAGAACAGCATGTGTAATCATTTGTTTTCTCCATTTTCTTGGTGTGACACCTATTGAAATTCACCAGTTGAGTGAGACATGTGGTGATGGTACCATGGATATGTCTAATGTGTGTTCCTGGGTGTGACAATTCAATGAAGGCAGAACACTTTTCGCATTTTCAGATCTTCATGCAGGATTGTGTGCACAGATCCCACGGAAATGCAACGCTCAAGTCGGCGATCCTTCAAAACAACGTTCTCCACTTACTGGATTATGTCGTCAGACCGGCTGCTGCGAGGCCGTGACTGTCTTGGTTAGTTGTCGCATGATGTTCTGCCTTCATTGAACTGTCGCCCCTAGAAACACACATTAGAAACATCCATGGTACCATCATCACATGCCTCACTCAACTGGCGATAAATTTCAATAGTCACACCACAAAAATGGAGAAAACGAATGATTACATACTGTTCTTGCAAAGAAAACGTCGCCATTTTAAGTATCAAAATCAGTCCTAACTTTCGGATAGATAGTCAACTTGAAAAATTCAATGCCACGGCTGGGATTTGAACCACAGATCTATGGGTAATTGATGAAAATTAATCATTTCTTCACACTAGCCATATATAGGCTAAGGTTTTGGATAGATAGGGTCAACTTAAAAACTTCAGTGCCACGGCCGGGATTTGAATCACGGATCTACTTTTTCAGATCCTGGCTGTGGCATTGAATTTTTCAAGTTGACTCTATCTAACCAAAACCTTAGCCTATATATGGCTAGTGTGAAGAATGATTAATTTCCATCAATTAACTAAAAGTCCTAACTCGTCGCTGCCACTAGATTTTTATGCATTGTACAATGCTGCCATCTGTCATGCATTCACACAGAGTCTACATGTATTTTTAAAAACACCAGAAGTTCCTATCTGGTCCCAGTCCTGAAAAACAAAAGGAGGTGTTATAACTTGGACACATCTCATATATTGACTAACTTATATAGTAATATACTCAAGTGACAATGATATAAACTATTTCCAACAAACGTACAACAGCGGGAGTCCTATGTTCTATCTGCAGGACAACCCTGTCATCTCGATTGCATCACTGCTATACCACAACAAACTAGTCGATCAGCTACATGTTGAGTAACAAAAATGCTCACCCCAGTTATCAGGTATGTCCATAAAGTTAGTTTCCCGTTTATCCTGTAGCTAGGAAACCATATTTTGTGTGAAGTGACTATGTGTACATGATAAAGAGTTGTGGCATGGCATGGTGCATTCATATAAAACTTTCTGACTTCTCACTGTAGCATTGTTGCAGCAATAGAATTTGGAAGCTCTTATTCCAACTCCCTCCCAAGTGTGAAGTATATCTGTGACAGTTTTTGAATGCCTAGTGTTGAAGAAATTTGTGAACTGTTGTGTCAAAATGGAAGAAATATTAAACAATGAGTTTGAATTAATCACTAAAAATTCACTAATAACATATTCACAGATAATTGAAAAAATATTAGCAAACAACAATATAATAACATACAAATATACAATAAAACTGGACAATTCCATTCTAGCCAGACTCTATGGCCTACTGAAAATTCATAAACCTAAATAAGTGTGAAACCCATAATATTGACCCAGCTACCTAAAATGCTGATCAAGAAATTTAATTTATTTCCAAGATTCAATAATTTTGGCATAAGAAACTCCTTTAAACTTGTACAAAATGTTAAGAAATTCCATTTAAAAGGTAACATCAAAAAGAATACCATCAAATCTTAAAAACTGCAATTAAAATGGATATGGAAAAAACTTTGTAGATAAAAAACTAAAATCATTCAAACTTCAAAAGAGATTAAAACAGATCACAGCTCTCACACCAATAAAACAAGAAATTAGATTTGCTATAAATTTACTTACCACCCCTGGGTCACAAAAAAGTTCCAAAAAATATTCAAGAAATACAATATAACATTGGCACCAAAAAACAATTACAACATTAAAAACCTATTTAACAGTAATAATACTGATAAGATAAAACCAGAGGAAAAGTCAGGCATTTAGAAGATTAAGTGTAAATACTGTGAAAAAATTTACATAGGGAGGACAAAAAGAAACATAGGCACTAGAAAGAAAGAACACTTCAGGCACTTAAGATACAAAAATATTGATAAGTCCGCAATAGCAGCTCATTTCTGATCTGAAAATCATGAAATTGAAGATAGCACCGAATTACTAAAATACGTACAAAAACATAGTGAACTCGTCATATGGGAGAAGATATACATAGAAAAACATAAAAACCAACTAATGAACTTTGAAATCCCGCCAGAAGAGAATCCCACATTTAAGTTCATCACTAAATCAACAGATGGCAGCAGCAACTCCAGAATTACCCACACCACTGGATCAAGCTTTAGTTGCATAAGAGCCGAAGATGCAAACGATGATTTGCGAAACATGTCCTCAAAATAGGTACGTAAGTGAAGCAGATGTGTAATAAATATGACTCATCTATAAATTAATAACATGCTATTGTTGTTTTACATAAAATAATTATTTATTTTTCAAGTATTCCACTAAAAGTTGAAGTCGGGTTTTATTAATGGATGCTGTTTAACTGTGTTAGTTCTCAGCACTACATTCCATATTTGGCATGAAAGACTGCTTAAGTTTACTCTGAGACTATTAGACTTGAGGTTCTTTTACATGCCATAAATTTACAACACGGGACCACCATCTTTACTTGCCTTCTGAAGCAAGCTATGTTAAAGATTTTTACATCCAATGAAATCCACTGCCTTCCGCCAAGTTTCAACCTGCCACCTTGGGCACCAGAGGCTAGCATGTTATCCCTAGACCATGGAGTATGACAATATTCCCTTAAAAAGAAAATACCACCATTAATTGGAAACTGCTGATATATATGCAAGGTTATATGTAGGAAAAATTTAACAATACATTGAATTAACCAAATTATGTATCAAACAGAATTTGTTACGTTTCCACAATTTAGTCTACACACGGCCAGTGTGAGAGAACAATTAATTTCCAATAATTGACCTAATAGTGGTTAACTATAAAGCCCGGGCCTTAAGTACTTACATGGAGTAAGTCGCCATTAAGGTAGTTGTCTCATGTGTTTATGAGAACTCCTAAGTGGTTTACCGGGAGAATATGAGTCAGTTGGAGAATTTAATGTCATATCGGCACGTTGGCCATAGTAGCTCAATGGTAGAGCGGCTGGACGGAAACCAGAAGATTCATGGTTCAAATCCCGGCTATGGCATTGAATTTTTCATTCTGACTCTACGTTTCCACAATTTAGCCTACACACGGCCAGTGTGAGAGAACAATTAATTTCCAATAATTGACCTAATAGTGGTTAACTATAAAGCCCGGGCCTTAAAGTACTTACCTGGATTAAGTCGCCATTAAGGTAGTTGTTTCATGTGTTTATGAGAACTCCTATACCTTGTTTCACGTAAGCTTGCCCAGTATCTCTTAATGGTCACGTGACCTAATCACCTCTCATTGGTTGCTGTTGTGGTAATGACTGTCGTGCGGTAAAAATTAGTTCGTTATTTAATATGGTGATATATCATTATATGTTGGAAGAGAATTGTCAAATTTATATTTTCGTAACTGTTTTAATTAAATATATTATGCAACAGTTGATTTATCTGAAATGCATGTTAATTCTTAAACGAAGTAAAGAGGAGGTTCCTTTGCTCTCAAGCACATGGCACGATAGCACGTGATATAGCGGTAGTGGTGACATTTGTTTATATGACTTTTATCACTGACCTTGTTTTGAACTGGATTAGTCATGCATCGCCATTCGAGAGTGCGGGAGCTAAATTATTTTATTGATCGTTTATTGCGCATGTACTTATTATATGTATAATGGCAGAGTCTACCGCCAGTTTTTCGCTGAAGTATCGCAAGGATAATTATTTACAAACAGGCGAAAAAAGAATTGTGTTGCATGTGTTTAATGCACTCACAGAGAAGAATCCGTCTTTGTAAGTGAGAGAAGTCGAACAGCTGTGCTCTGAAGTTACAGGTGTGAGTGTTAGATCCATAGGAACATCGCGACATGAAATTGAGGAAACAGGAAAACTTACCACTCCAGGCAAAAGCAGGAATAAACAAAAGTGCGTGCTCGGAGAAAATACGTGAAAAGTGTTGTGCGTCGTCATGTGTGTAGTTTTTCTTTAGAAACGAACTCCCTAACATACGTAACATTTCGTCTATGTAAATGAGGATGCAGATTTACCAAATTTCAGCAGATTGCTTATACAGCTGGGATTTGTGAATGAAAAAAGAGGCAAGAAAAATGTGCTAAAAGACAGAGGCGATATTGCTGTGTGGCGAAGACATTATTTAAGGACAACCATACTGCACCGAGATACAAATTGCAAAATATACACGAAGAACACACGAAAAGTAAAGTATGGTGTGACACGACTTTTAAGACTGAAAGACAAGCATTTTTGAAAGGTATGTGTGCTGGTTTAAAATGTCCCAGTGTAAAAGGCCAAAGGCCTTTCATTATAAACTCTTTCAGTTTCATTGCTCAGTCATTCTGTTTCAATTTGCTCAGTTTATTATAAACTTGTGTTTTTGGATGCCTTCATATCCTTATTTGTATGATTTTATTTACCTTCCCGGCAATTATTACGACATTTACTGCAGGTTTAAATGTGACGGGAAGGCACTGCCTATGGCCTATGACGCGAAAGCATTAGCCAATTAGGGCGAGGGGGAGGGTAGTTGAATGCGGAGTGATACATTTCAGTGGGGCAAGGTTATATGAAACAGAGATTAAGTGTATCGAGATTTAACTGTATTGGAACACCACAGTGAAGCGAAAAATTATTAAATTTTAGATGAGTCGTATTTCTTACACATCTGCTTCACTTTCGTACCTATTTTGAGGACATGTTTCGCAAATCTTCGTTTGCATCTACGGCTCTTGAGTCGCACAAGAGCCGTAGATGCAAACGAAGATTTGCGAAACATGTCCTCAAAATAGGTACGAAAGTGAAGCAGATGTGTAAGAAATACGACTCATCTAAAATTTAATAAGAGATTAAGTGGTTTACCGGGAGAATACGAGTCAGTTGGAGAATTTAATGTCATATCGGCATGTTGGCCATAGTAGCTCAATGGTAGAGCGGCTGGACGGAAACCAGAAGATTCGTGGTTCAAATCCCGGCTATGGCATTGAATTTTTCATTCTGACTCTACGTTTCCACAATTTAGCCTACACACGGCCAGTGTGAGAGAACAATTAATTTCCAGAATTTGTTCCAATTTCAATCAAAATACTACTATCAAACCTCAGCATTAGTATAGGATAATCCACTTCTTCCATCACTCACAGATCAGTTAATGAATTCATTAGAAAGAATTACCAAATGTTTTTGTTTGGATACTCAACATTTTATAATGATGTATAAGTGACATTTTTTGTTTAACCTTATCAAAGATAAACACTGAAGATGGACAAACTGTAAATCTGTAAGGAGGAAAAAAAATTGCATTAGAAACAGGAAAATATAGGTACCATTTTTAGACTTAAGTCATAAAAATGCAAAGAGAATAAACTTTGTAATCCACAGAAAACCCACACAGACAGTTATGTCAAATCTAATAACTTCAACCCAAGCCCAGCTTCTACTGATAGTTTCAATGTGTGTTACTGATATAGCTGGCATTGCAAAATGTCATTCTCTAAAAAAGATCTTGAAGCAGAAAAGAAATTATTATGTAGCTTCCATACGGAATGGAAAGAGGTACCTTCTGTGATTTTGTTTTCCCTTATATATCTGTATAACCAAGTTGTTGAACCTTAATTTCTACTATCTTTCAGATAAGTATTTATCTGAAAATATGACGTAGAATATAAAGTGTTATAATTCACTCCCTGCCACCTGTGACATAGGAGTAAATGGTTATTACAATGTTGGCAAAACTATATAAAATGTTTCTTTTGATAAAACTATAAATAGAAGTATTTATAAACAGTGGAGCTTCATCAATCAAAAACACTTTTTAAACCAATTCTCGAACTGTAACAAACTTCGAACAAACTTCAGGTTTAGCCATGGGCAACCCCATCTCACCGTTATTAGCGGATTTGTATATGAGTTATTTGGAAACACGGGTGACAGTAGCATTTCCACATATTTTTAAAGTGTGGTTTCGTTATGTGGATGACATATTTGCCATAATACCAAAGAAGTTAGCACAGGATGCGCTAAAATTATTGAACCTGCAAGACCAATCCATAAAGTTCACCATTGAAACAGAACAAGATGGATGGTTACTGTTTTTGGATTTAAAAATTATAAAAAAGGAGACAAATTAGAGTTTGGCATATATAGAAAATCAACACATGTGGATAACTACATTAAAAACAACAACTCCAACTCAAAAGAACACCAATATGCAGTATTTCACAGTTTAATCCATAGGCTAGTGAACATCCCATTGACTATAGAAGAATATACCAAAGAAGTAGATCACATTAATTATGTTGCAATTGTGAATGGCTTTGATCCAAAAATTATTAAAAAAATGATAAACAAGCATAAAAGACGGAAAACCATCAAGGACGTTAGCACTTTAAAAGCTGACGACCCAAAGAAAGTATATTGCAAACTTACGTATCACCCTAAGGCATTTAATAAATTCAAAAACATTTTCCGTCAATTTCAGATACAACTAGTACCACACAACAAATATAACATGAGAAACATGCTGAATCACCCGCTAAAAAACACAAGTCCAACCAACAAACTATCCGAAATTTATAGCGTAAGATGTGAGGATTGCCACGAAATTTATATCGGAAAAACAAAGGGAAACCTAGAAACAAGGATGAAAGAACACATGCGATGTATTAAATACAAACAGACAGATAAATCGGGCATAGCCCATCACTTCTGGTCAAAAAATCACAATATTTCCAAAGACATAAAACTTTTGGTACCGGCAAAAAAGTATTGGGAATTAACAGTTTGGGAAAATATACACATTTTGAAGAACAAAAAGAGAGCAATGAACTTTGAAATTCCAATAGTAGATGACGTCATTCAACTCATTGAACAGCGCCAGGAGAGGGAGGCGGTCACCTGAAGAACCAGTAGAACATCAGCTGAGGATGGGGACGAGGTGTCCTTGAAACATGTCCTAATTTCAAAAGTAAGTGGAGCTTAAGTGTTTTTACAGTTCGAGAATTGGTTTAAAAAGTGTTTTTGTTTCTTTTGAGTTAACATATACTTGTCAACTTTTACAGTTTGCAGATAAAATGTACAGGAGAAGAGCCTTCTTACAATTTTAAGGCAAAGAAAGCAGTTTTACAGCTTTGCGGGCAGATTCAAGGTGTTGCAAATTTGCATAGCATATGGATTTACAATTTGATTGCATACTGTGATCTCTAGTAACCAGCCGTAAATGGGCACAAAGATTTTAGTTTATGAAACTAAGAAACGGAAGGTATTGACAGAGAAGCAAATGTAATTAATATATAATAGTGACTAAAGCTTAACTTACCTATATAGTTGCTAAAGATAAAAATTGATTTTTAAAACATCTTTTCACATGGAAATTAATCATTTTATCATACTAGCCATATGTAGGACAGGGTTTGGAAAGGTAGAACCAGTCATTAAATCTCAAATTCAGAATCACATGCCCCAACAGCAGCTTACAATTTGTAAGTACATGTCCCAGATTTTATAGTTTAGACCATTATTAGATCAATTCATTTCCATAATTGAGCTTATAGTTAGAGGCAATCTCTTTTCATGTTATTTGTTTTATAATTTCGTGAATTTAGTTTTAATTTTTGTGTTTTTTTCTCATTATATGCCTGGTATTATCATTTTAATTTCACTATATTTGTTTTCATTAAAATTATTAAATATGGGTCTAAGCTATTTGATATAATAATGGAAGATGAATATGTTCTACAAATTTCAGTAAGTACAACATAGTAAAGTATTACTTTAATTTTAATTTTACTTGTTATTTATACCATGTTGACATTACGGCCTTACCTACTTATTTACTTTGTGAAAGATAGCATAGCACATTCTTTCATCAATCACCTGTGATCATTAACAATTAAAACATTTATCTGCATCAACTGATGAACAAGGAATCCAAATAGATCTTAATACTGCATTTGCAAACTCTAAATGCATTACTACATAATATCAAGTTGCTTACTATCATTCCTATTAAACCGCTTTACTATTAACTCCTTTAAAGCTAAATACCCTGCAATAATGTCACAATCTTTAAGCAGTTGCTGCAATTTATAACTTACGGCTGAAATGTTTGAAGTGGTTACTTGTACAACATTACTTGGATGAAATAAATCATTCAGCAGCAAAAATAAACTATAGTCAACTATTTAGCAAAGTATGTTTTGTAATTTTCTGTATTACAGTGCAATCTAGATTTCTTAGAAGCTTTCTGACAGCGTTTTGAAGTAACTCATCAAACTTTTCAATAATCTTTTCGACTAATTCCCCAGTGTGACCAGAAGCTATAACTTCCATCCTACTCTTCAATTCATTGATCTTCGAAACCAGCAGATGTGAGTAGGACTGTTAACTCACTTCTAACTACATCACCAATAAACTCATGATGCCTCAAAAACTAATGATGCCTCTAATTTTACTAAGAAAATAGTACATTTCTTTCAACCAATGTGTTATGGGAGCAGACTTTTTTTGGTAAATTATTGTAAAAAATGCTCAGAATGTCTAAATGCATGTGAACATAAATAGCTGCTTTGAACCAACTTCCCCCTCTAGTCAACACAGGCTCAGGATACAAAGGAATCGCTTTATTTAAATTATTTTCATCTAAATATGAATAATACTTGTGTCTGATTTTCCTGGATGTGTGAAAACAATTCTTTGTCATTGAAGCGTATTAAGTTCTCTCAAGTTCTTTTGCAAGACTTTACCAAACGAACTAAATTTGTAATACAAGTGATGTGAATCAAATGTTCTCTCATATTTCTCTGCAATAATTTTATCAAATATGCAGTAGAATCAGTGACATATTTCAGATTTTCATTTTCAATTTCAAATGCATGCAACGTTAAGTCAACTCAGGATTGCTTGAGAACACATCTTGCTGTTTGTGTAATCCACACAGTCTAACAAGAAACTCTGTTGAAATACTGCGATTTGAGTTTCTTCTAATATTGCGAACACACAGTGGCCTGCTGATTCAGTTTCATCACATATTAATGCCAAATCTTGTTTTCCTTCCAAAGATTGTTCAATATATGCTCGGATTTCATCTATGCAATGAGGGACTGCTCTCTTCTTAGTTGGTTGGCTCAGGAAGATCGCCAAACCTATTAATAAAGCAAACAAAAAAAGAAATTTAAAATTGAGTCTTAACAGTCTGACACAAGCAAACGCCTATAAATCGTCCTACCATCGTACCTACATAGGCGCATAATTGGTATAATAGTGTTTTGCTCTTAACTGGGGCATATTTTTGGAGCCACTGACGTACTGCAGGATCATTTGTCTTCTCCACTGGAATGTTGGCTTTCAGTAGCATCACTATAGTGTCCATTACAAACTAATTTTGCTTCATGGACCCTGGACTCATTTGAGCATCATTTCACCCATTTCATTCATTGTCCGAGATGACTTAATTTTGGAGGACGTAAATTACAAGAACAAAAAACTTTTTTTTTTTTCAGCCTTCTTCTGCCTTTCTATTGAAATGTCTATGGATGCCTGGCGTTTCGCAGCTATTATGTTTGATTTAGGTTTCAAATGTTCCTTATTTTTAAAACAATGTTTTGATACATCATCTTTTTTTTCCATCCTATTTGAACATCACAAAAATTGCACATCAAAATGTTGCTTTCTGACACATATATACCCTCATTATCAAACTCTTTCACTCTGCTATGTTGTCCAACCCATCTTTGCAACTAAATACACGCTCTTAGGAATGCTAATTTAAAAGTAAATATTGAAAGACCTGGGAGAGGGTTGGGGGGCAGAAGGATTGGTTTTGAAACTGTCCTCCCATTAGAGGTGGATATTGACATATGCAACTCAGAGCAATGCAGCAGAAAACTATCCTTAATCAGCACTTCACTATTTGTGTAACTGACAATTTTATTTGATTATTAATTGTAATCGAGATTTAACTGTATTGGAACACCACAGTGAAGCGAAATAATTATTAATTTAAATACGACTCATCTATAAATTAATAATTAATTGTAATTTTTACTAGTTCATAGGAATAAATTTAAGATAAAGTGAAAATTAATTTTATACTTATGATCGCTGGAATTTTGCAAAATAAGAGGATTTTGCTTCATTTTGTTATCGCAAAAATTGGCTAAAATAATACTATTGATTTATTGACCAGATTCATATAATTTGGAAAGATATTGTCAAATCACTTTAATATCGTGTCTATCACTCTTTTTGTTTATGCAAAAAAAGAGTGCCTCTACTTATAGTGGTCTAAACTATAAAGCCTGCAGCTTAAATACTGTACAGGTACACATTGCAAGTTAGCGTTAAGGTATATCTCATTTGTAAGCAAGATGTTGTAGGGGTTTACGGGGTAAAATGAATCAGCTGGAGAATTTAATGTCCTGTTGGCACATTGTCATGGTAGCTAGTGGTTACAGCAACCAGAGATGTGAGATCCATGGTTTGAATCCTGGCTATGGCATTGGCTAGTCTAGCTGTCTATCTTTTCATGTTGTTAATCTTTGTTGTGCTTTTTCTGGAATTTCTCTTATATGGTGTGATCCTAGAGTAGCTCCTAAACCTCTTTGCTTTTCAGGGAATTCAGAAAATGTAATCTTATATAGGGGTTTACTCTAATTAAGGGTTAGTATTTTGTTTCTAAGAAAACAATACAGTTTTTTTATATTTATTTTATAATTATACATATTTAACCTTCTGTTGGTCGCGTGGTACCTGGGAGGCTCCTAACTTTATTTAATTACAAATTATAATTCACACTCTGTTCATATTTGATTTTAGCTGATGCATTTAGTATGATTATACTAATAAAAGTTATGTGTAATTAACCTAAATAAAGCCATAAATAGGAGGTAAAAAGAAAAAATTAAAACAAAAATAAATTCAGATGCATAACTAAATAAATATAGTTTGGGCCTCCCAGGCCCTGCGCAACCAACAGTGTTCTGCCAGGTCGCATGCCTAACAAAGGATTAAGCTAATAGTGCAGTGTTTTAGGCAAATATATGAATATTAAGCTAAAATCAGAAACGTTTTACATGTCTTGTTAAAATCAGTACTAGATACATAATGATTATTTGCATATAAGGGCGCTCAACTGCTTGGTCATCAGCGCCCTCACTAAAAATAAATCATGGCAATAGCCACAGATAAATTACTCAAAAAAAGTACAATAAAATAAATATGTCCAAATGAGGAAAAAACCAATAAAAAGCTATAATTAACAATAAAATACCAAAAGGCATAAAAAGCCATTTTCAATATTAACTTGCATTAACAAAAGAATTTACCTACCCAGTGGTGGTTGAATTAATTTTTTCCTTTTCTTAGGGGCTTGGCTAGCATTTTCAGCAGGTTTATCCTGCCTTTGCCTCACTGTTTTGGCAGTGAGAACAGGATCTTCCTGCTCCACATCCTCGATGGAGAAGGACCGCTTTCCTACTGCTAACTTTGATTTGAGTCTCTGTAAATGATCGGAAACTGCAATCGGCAAAGATGAGAGCTGCCGATCTGAGTCCTCTCCAGATGATTCCTAAGAAGATGTTCTCGGAGGACATGATCATGGACTTCTACACTCTTTTTGCTTGGTACTGGCCTTCTTATTCTCCCTGAGGAAATCAGTTCTTTCATATGAGGCCTTGAACTTTGTGGGCGATGCATTATCATTACTGATTCACATATTCTTGAGGTAGATGCTTTCTGTGGTGTCTTAGCTGAAACGTTTTTCATAGGACTGGACTTGGTAGGTGTGCTCACTGTTGTTCATGTTGGTATCTGTTGCTTTGACTGTGATCTTGTGTAATTGTTCTTATGGATATTACTGCCCCGTTTATGTCGCTAGTTTGTGTTGCAATTTCACGTCCATGTACCGGCATAGTTGCAACTGCACTGTAAGTAACGGTTCTAGGGACAGGAGGCTGACGAATATGCAAGAGTTTCCAGGCTTCCAAGAAGGACACCCTCTCTCTTACCCGGATCTCTTGGATCGCCTTTTCCTCCATAAAACGGGGGCATGAGTTCGATGAATGATTACTGCTGCTGTTAACACATGTTGCAGGTGAAGTACATGCATCATCATGCTTGACTTCCCACAACACAAGCAGCAATAACATTACAAGAATTACTCATGTGGCCAAAGCACTGGCATTTATAACACCTCAATGGATTGGGTATCTACTGCCTCACTTCAGTAGCTTCATACCCTGCCTTTATCCTTAGCGGGAGATCTACCCGATCAAAGGTAAGTAACAGGGCATGAGTGGGCACCAGTTCACCTTGTTCTTTGCAGTGTATGCTATATACATTTGTCACACCTTGTTCCGCCAAGTTTTCCTGAATCTCCTCATTGGACATACCGTCCAATGCGCTGGTGTTTACAACATCACATGAGGAGTTCAGAGTCCTATGCAATTCAATGTGCAGCGGATAGCTTGCAAGCATATTAGCTTTCAAAATATATGCAGCCTGCGTCGATGAAATGCTTCGACCAGGAGCATCCCATTGCGAGATTGAGTACATGATTTTACAGGACCAGCAATATTATCTAGACCCTTCTGAATAATAAACGGGTTCACGGTAGTAAATTTTCAACCTTCCTCCGTTCTAAAAATAACCAAATAGCAAGGACTGCTTTTCTTAACATATTTGTTGATTTTATCAGTTCCCATAGCGACAATATCCTCCACCATTGCAAACATCTCTGATGGCGTGCTCACATCCTGGGCGCCACCCTGACTTGGTGAGTGTTCTGGCCTGGACCTTGCTCCCCTCAGGGTCTCACCTCCCAATGAATAGACAGAGGAACCCAATTGCCTTCTGGAGTGTAACAGGTCATGCAGTGGCCCCTTGTCTGACTGACCTTTATCAGCGGATAAAAAGACAGGTTTACATGATAACCAGGAGCTGGGAGTTACACATTAACCAGTCACCCCTGCGCTCCACCACGCTAAGTACTATCATACTTGTGTTCAGGGAGGTTAGGGTCAAACACGGATGTGGACCTTATTTGGGCGTTTGGCATTAGCTCTATCACCACTCAGAGGTACCCAATTGAGAGATTTGGCTCAGGACCCCACGATCGCCAATCCCGTACCTACCGCAGTAGGCCCCAGGGTGTCATTTCATTTAATCTGTGTAACCATCTGTTAAAATCCACAAAGCCTAATCTTAAAGTAACTGTTGACACCTTTTCCTTTAGGAAGCTATCATCGATAGATAAAGAGTTAGATTATACACCAATAATAATGGGAGAGTCAAACTAAAAATGTCTGCAAATCATTTTTCCAGTGGGCTTATAGACAAATAATTCCACATTGGAAATCAAAGGCACATCAATCTAGTGTGAAAAAATTTGGGAGCCTTAAATTTATCTTAGAATCTCTCTCTTAAATTAAGGTCTCTTAAATTAAGCTTAAACAAGGAGATAATAATGTGTGTGCTACTGGTATCATACGGCTGCCAAACCTGGTCTCTAACAGAAACACAAAAAACAATGCTTTAGATTTTCCAGCGAAAGATGGAGAGGAGAATACTGCACATAACAATACAAGACGACAAGAAAGAGGACAGGTATGACTGATGCAGCTGTTTGGGCGTAAGAGGTGAAATGGAGATGGGGAGGGCACATTGCCAGAATGGACCCCAGCCAATGTACCCAAAGAACAATATGGGATCCAAGAATATTGATCAATATCGATCAAGATCGATAGGGAGACCAAAGATGCAGTGGGCAGACTTTAGGAGGATGGCAGGAACACTATGGATGACACAAGCTAAGGACAAACTTGGAGAAAACTGGAGGGAGCAGCCACTCACAAATACACCACTTCCTAGGTTTTTCTTTTTTTTTTTTAATTTACGTTTTCCAACATTAAGTCATATTGGACGATGAATAGAATGGGTGAAATGATGCTCAAATGAGCCCAGGGTCCAAGTTAGAGTTACCTGACATTCGTCTATCAGGATAAGGGAAAACCTGAACTCGGGATCTCTTGAACGTGATGCAGACACTCTCCCACCACGCTACCGAGGCAAGAAAGAAGTATCAGTATTAGTGTCATGTTAAGGTGAAGTGCAGTTCTAGGAGGGGTAGAATCAATGTAAACTAAACAAATCAAGTTGTGCAAGAGGAAACTTACGATGATGGATCACCAAATTTAGGAGAGTTCAAATTATAGAAATATCACAGATCCATCACCTTAAGCTCAGTGGAACATAAGTAGTAGAGCATAGTAAAACAGTCTAACGTAGATCTAAGTACCAGTGTATAGAATATAGAACATTAAGTCATCACAGTAGATAAGGAGGTACCGACAAGCAAGCATGAGGCTCTTAGAAGATGCTACCCTATTGAGCTCACAGCAACAACTCCCTGCACTAGCAGGAGCCATGGATTGGCTATTGTTATTATTATTATTATTATTATTATTATTATTATTATTATTATTATTATTATTATTATTATTATTATTATTATTATTATTATTATTATCATTATTATTATTATTATTATTATTATTATTATTATTATTAATTATTTATTATTATTTATTTATTTATTGTTTATTGTTGCTGTTATTTAGACAAATGGTTCTGCACTGCTGCTGTAAACAAGGTCACCTTCTGATTTGGTTTTGTTCTGTTCTGGAAGTGTGGTTTGAATTGAGAATAATATGGTGGTGCTCAGTTATTACTAGTTATTATTTTGTCCTGCACATAGTCACAAAGTGTGTTATGGCCAGTATGTATTCTACTGCACAGCATTTTTTATTAGGCCAATAAGTATAGAAGAGAGAAAAAGAGTAACAAAGGGACTAAAAAACAAGTTTTCATCAGGGGCAGATGATATACCTGATTACATAGTGAAAGAGTGCATAGAAGAAATATCAGAACCTTTATTGCATGTGTATAATGCATCTTTTGAGACAGGGGTATTTCCAGAAAAACTTAAGGTAGCTAAAGTTAAGCCACTGTACAAAAAAGGACCGACACATGATATTCAAAATTACAGACCAGTATCAATGTTATCAGTTTTTTCAAAAATTTTAGAAAAACTCATGTACAATAGAATCATTAGCTTCATAGAGAAAAACATTTTAACAGACTCCCAACATGGGTTTAGACACAAAAGATCAACAGAAACAGCTGTTTACTCTGTATTAATGCAAATAATAGAGGTATTAGAGAAGAAACATAAGGCAGTAGGACTATTTATGGACCTCACAAAAGCATATGACGTAATAAACCACAAAATATTGCTCGAAAAATTAAGTATATATGGAATAAGGGGGATAGCATATACGTGGTTTGAATCATATATATCTCATAGAATTCAGATAGTAGAAATTAGCCAAGTAAATAAACAACTGTGTAAAATAGTGAAATGTAAGTCAACCCTTAAAAAAGTGGAGCATGGGGTACCTCAGGGATCAATTCTAGGCCCACTTCTCTTTTTACTATACATAAATGATATGCCACTAAATGTCCAAAATCCAGAGGTATTATTTGCAGATGATACAAACATACTGATAAAAGCAAAATGTTACACTGGACTTCAAGATGAAATAGACAATAACACAACAAAACTAGAATCCTGGTTTAAATCCAACAGACTTTTAGTAAATACAGATAAAACAGTGGGTATGAGTTTTCATATGAACCAAAATAGAAGTGACAACAAAACCGCCAATAAAACTAGAGGGAGAGATGATAAAGTATCAAGGGAAATCGCAGTTTCTGGGAATAATGATAAGTTAAGATCTAAAATGGGAAGCACATATAAACAAACTAACCAAAAAACTTAGCATGGGATGTTACATCATAAATGCACTAAAAAACAGCACAAGCCCACAGGTTCTAAGAACTATATTTTGCACAAGTCCATAGCCATATTCGATATGGAATAATATTCTGGGGTGTTGCAACCAAAGAGGTTTTCAAAATGCAGAAGCGAGCAATAAGAATAATGATGGGCAAGACAAGTACAACATCTTGCAGAGAGTTATTCAAAAAATTAAAGATTATGCCTGTAGCCTGTATATACATGCTAGAAGTAATTTACTATGTTAACAAAACAAACATAAATTAATCAAAAACAGTCAGTTACATGATCATCAAACAAGACTTAGGGAAAACTTACACATTCAACAATATAGAACTAATTTAGCAAAGAATAGTGCACTCCACAATGGTATAAAACTATACAACAAATTACCCACAAATATAAAAATTATCAAAGATAATAAAGTATTTAAAAAACAGCTTGGGTCATTCCTATTACATAACTCGTTTTATTCAGTGACTGAATTCCTAGACATGTAATGTACAGTTATTAGTTTGAATCTCTAACCAAATCAGGAATTTTAATTTTAAATGTATTTTAGTAAATTGTATATTTATCATTTTAGTAAATTGTATATTTATCATTTTAGTAAATTGTATATCAACTTGTCGAAGCCATGAAAATGTAAAAATGTTTTTCAAACGGTGAATAAAGAATACAATACAATACATGTAGACACAGTCTGCACACAGACTGCACAGTCAGTTTGTCAAGTGGAGGTACAATTTGGAGAAACGATTCTGAGTGTTAAGTTTCAGGCCGTACAACATTCCCTAAACTTGACAATAAATTACTAAAATTAGGCAAGTGAGTCAACCTTGTATATACTTTTCTCCACTTACAATAAATTTCAGGCCACTGGAAGTGTTCAGTCTAAGAAACCTAAAAGACAGCTTAGGATTCTGTGTCAAAAATAATCATTATTGTTGTTCTAGAAAGTTTGTTACCAATCTACCCAAATATTTGATGATCAATTGCTGAAAGTTACACATTCTTCTTTTTTCAGTTACATTTCCTGAGAAAAAAATTGAATTCCTTATGGTCAGAATACAAAGGTTCAGAAATACTGTATATGTGGATGCAGTGTTTGGTGGAAGAATCATTTAATGTACTTGAGGTGAGTAAAAAGTTTTTGTCAGCTAATCAAATTACAGATTCAAGTTAAGCCTTGTTTAGGAAAGTCATCTGTCATGATATATGCTAGTTAAGAGAACAGCAACATATAAAGGGAAAAAACTATTTGTAGTTGGTTTTTTGAGACTTTGTCATTTACATTTTTATGTTCTTGAAGGACTTATTTCGGAAGTTGTTCAACCTCTATCCAATTGTCGTCTGTGGTTGTCTGCTCTCTTCTCTGAATTAATTCTGACATCACTGTTACTAAATTCTTCCAGTCACACATAATGGATAAAGTGTTATGAAACTTGGCAAAGACCGCATAATGTGCTTTCCTTTATTGATTTTCAAGATCTTTCATTAGCAGTGTTCAACCATTGCTGAAGTTTTGCAAGTGGGTACAAATAAATAAGCTGGTTTTATCACTTGAACAAACTGTACATCCTGTAACTTTTAAAAAGATAACTAAAAATCCTAACCATTTACAAATCTGTCAGCTTAATTATATATTTAGCTTAATGCTACTCTGATTAACTAAACTCCTGTGTTTATGAGTTAAACACACTGCCTCAGACCATAGAGATGGACCAAGAGTTCATCTTTGCACAAGCTATCTCATTTGGTGATAAATGAGATCCCTTAATTAGATTTGAAAAGCCAATTTGGCTCTTCTTTCTAATATGCAACGTGGCAATTTTTTACAAGTCCATACTTTTTTATATTTTTATATACAGCCATGATTTTTAATATAATTTCTTTACTTTTTAGTGCAATTTCGTGCTGGAGGGCATTCTTTTAACATTAATTGTTTATTTACTTACTACATATGTAGTCATATTGAAGAATTCAGTGCAGCCAAACTATCCTTGTTTCTCCACTGAACGCAATGCTGCCAACAGTCTTACTTATCCCTAAATTACACTATCCAGCAAACTAACACAAAGTAGTACCTAAATTGCACCATCTAGCTAACTAATTGTACTAAACATACAATAGTCTCTAATTTACACGAACAAGCTAATTACACTACACACAATAGCTCCTAATTTTCACCAACTAGCTAACTAATTATGCTAAACATAACTTCCTTAGCCTAAACACTAAGTGCAATTGTTACACTACAGGGTAGACTTGCCTAATGTCTTCAATTAATTCTTGAAATTGGTCTGCTGACCGGCTTTGCAGTCATTGTGCCACAAATACTCAGAAATGTGAGCATCCACACTGTCTATATGAATGCTGCCCCTTGTTAGATGATGCCATAGTCCTCGCCAGCGTGACTCTGTTATTTGTGTGCACACTTGTCACTGGGTCTACAAACTGCACTGAGTGGTTCACTACAAGGTGCGCAGCAAACCCTCCAGCCATCAACTCATAGTACCCCCGCCAGGCATCTGAATGGTGCTGGTGAACTCTACGGGCTCTGCAATTAGATGTAGAGCGTATTTGCATCCCTTCTGTTGTTGGGGCATATCGTCATCTGCACCTCATTTGTTTCCATGTCGATCATTCCCAGGATTCAGTTGCCCTCTACGACACACCTACGATTCAAGGTTGCATTCATCAGGTTGCGTTCAACATGGTACCGTATGATATGTATGCGGCTATCCCTGTAGGTTTCGTTGAAGTGGGATACATCCGAAAAGACTACATTTTGCCACTCAGCACCCTAGTGACAGTATTAACGTGCCCAATGCAATCAGAGGAGCTTGTGGTTTCTGGACAATGGAAGCCAATGTAATGGCATGCATGCAACCAGTCCAACCTGCAGCAGACGGCGATGAACTGATGATGCTGTTGCAGTGCTCCAGCGTCGAGCCAACACAGGATGAAGCTGTACGGTCTGTTATGGCCGTATAGACTCATCCCATGCTGTGGTCACTTTCGTGGTCCAATTCCTGCTCTTCGCTGTGTACAAACTTCATCTGTCCACTGCTTCCACACATGCATCACTGTCGTAAGCAGCATGCCCTGTACGACCCGAGATGTCACGGTATGACAAACCCATTTCCCGGAGGGAGATCATTCTGCCCTGTTCAAACTTGATCACATGCCGATATGGCTTCCTTTGATGTCATCAAATCATACTGGCACTCACATTATTGTTTCCACCTTGTTTGATAGCTCTGCACTCACTACACTGGTTCCAACACTGACCTTGTCGGACTGACACACGAGAGCTCTACTCAGCCTACATGTACCCCATCTCTCTGCAAATCTAATCACTTATTGCTTGCACACTGTTCTACATTTCCACCAGGTTTGGAGTTATTCGGATAATTCCTTCTTGATGTTGCAATTTTCGCAAACAGCAGTGTAGTTATAATTGGGTTATAGCTGTGATTTTTTTTATGTAATTTTTTTACTGTGTTGGCTTCCTGTAAATTCCAAATTTTATTTTTGTCATTCCTGATGATATTTAGGTCTAAGAAAGAGAGTTGTCCATTAATTTCCTTTTCTATTGTGAATTTGATAGTTTTTTCTTGCAGATTGAGTAATTTTAATGCCTCATCTAAATGTTTATTTGGAACCATTGCAAGATGGCATCAGTATATTTATACCTAACCGTTAAGATCCATGGGGAAGCCTTTTTAATCTGTTTCAAATGCACTCATAAATAAATTTGTCAAAAAAGATGAAAGTGAGTTGCCCATTGATAATGCTGATTTCTGCTTGTAGTATTTCCCATTAAAGCTGAAAAAGTTTTGTTCATTGCATAACTTTGTTAATGAAACATATTCTTCTGCTTCTACCATTTCCATTGTAGTTAGCCATTTTTTTAATAGTGTCTGTAATTTTTCTGTTGGTATGCTTGGGAATACTGATGTGACATCAAATGAAACCAGTCTGTCATTTTTGTCCAAATTTGTGTCTGATTTTTTTCTACCAGGTCTAAAGAGTTTTTTAAATTTGTTTTTTCAAACTTTGGGAAGCTATTGAATTTTAGTAACCTTTTGGCCAGATTATATGTGGGGATATTTATGCTACTAGTGATAGGTCTCGTGGCTTTCCTGTTTTGTGAATATTTTATGGCCCATATACTCTTGGTAATGTTAGATTATCTACTCTAATTTTGTGAAATTCTTTCTTGTTGATTATTTTGCTTTCTTTTAAAGTTTTATTTGTGGATTCAATGCAGTACTTTATTGGATTGGTTTCCACTTTTTGGTAATTACTATCCTTTTAACAGGTCTTCCTCCCTCTTTGTGTATTCTGCTTTTTCCAAAATTACTATTTTATTTCCCTTGACTGCTTTAATGTATATAACTTGTTTCTTTTTAAGGGCTTTCATGATGTGGCTGTTAACGTTAATTTTCTTTTCATTTTTAATTTATTCTACTATTTTGGAGTATTTGTGTTTTACTATGTTTTTATTTTCTTTGTTTGGCGAAGTGTCAAAACCGACAACAAATAGTTTTTCTATTAATTTTTGACGTCACTGTCATTAAGTTCCTCCAATCATACATAATTTCTTGTTCGCTGTAAGAATAAAGTAAACATCAAAAAGCACGTGGTGGAAATGAAACTGCATTGGCTGGTGGGTTTTAACACTACCGTATTCTTCCACAATATAGTTCTGTGGTTTATTGAGCTTCTTGCTTTACCTGCTCTCAGTAAACCATGCAAGTTGTTATAATATAGAAATAACATTATAAAGTGTTTACAGTAAGAACAATGGTTCTCAAAAGTTCAAAATGCACTAGTTGATGTAAACACAAAGATGGCAGTTAAATTCCGGTGACAACATTGCTGTTTACATGCGCATGTGCAGATGTTATGTTAATCAATGATGTACTAAGAGCTGGAGCTCATTGCAGAATGCAGAGTAATACAGGGTGTATATAAATAAATATCGGGGTTATCTTTATAATATTTATTACATTAAACTTAGTTATAAATGATATGACAAGAAAAGCAACTCAAACAGTTTTACAAATGTTCATAAATGTTCAATGCAACTACCCTTTGTCACATTGCACACATCAAGTCTATAGCCGAGTTCTTCTCAAATGTTGATAAGTGTGTATTCAGTCATTGCAGCAACAGCTGCTTCAATCCGGTTTCTTAATTCAGGGAGGTCAGCTGGTAGCGGAGTCAGGTACACACAGTCCTTGATGAAGCCCCAAAGGTAAAAATCGAATGGCGTTAGGTCAGGAGGACGTGGAGGCCATGTATAGCAAGCCCTGTCATTGGGGCCCTTGCGGCCTATCCAGCGCTCAGGTACAGTGACGTTCAACCAATTGCGTACTTGCTGAAAAATGTTCTCTGGCTCATTTTCTTCCAAATGAGGGAAGAGCCATTGCTCTTGTGTATCAAGGTAAGAAGTGCCAGTTACAGTAAGTTCACCAAAAAAAAAAAAGGCCCATAAAGTTTTCGCCGGGATACGGCACAAAAAAACATTCACTTTAGGGGAATCTCGTTGCATTTGTACCATCTCGTGAAGATTTTCTGAGCACCAGATGCGCACATTGAGTGTTAATATGTCCACTAAGGTGAAAGGTCAATTCATCACTGAAGAAAACATGATCCATAAAATCGTCATTGTCATGAAACATGTCGTTTGCAAAGTTGGCACGTAATCTGTGGTCTGTCGGCTTTAGAGCCTGTAATAACTGTAAATGGTAAGGACGTAGCCGCAAGGGGTTTCTTACAACTTTCCAAAAAGTCGACACATGAACTTGTAATTCACGACTAGCCTTCCGGACTGATTTCTTTGGGCTACAAGTGAACGACTCTCACTCGCTTAAGTCTCCTCACTTACTGTTGGTCATCCCGTGCTCTTCCCTTTACAAAGGCAGCCAGTATCTTCAAATTGATGATACCATCTACAAATATTATCACTAGGAGGATCATAACCAAACTTAATGCGGAATGCACGTTGCACAGTAACTACAGATTCGGTCTTTGCAAACTGCAAAACACAAAATGCTTTCTGTTTACTAGTCGCCATCTTTGCTACTACCGCTGTCTAGCGGATTGCGGCAGAAACATTGCATGCACATGCGCACTGGTGCCAACAAACAAAAATGTTTGAGTTGCTTTTTCATTTGACATATCATTTATAACTAAGTTTAATGTAATAAATATTATAAAGAGTTAAAACCCCGAAATTTATTTATATACACCCTGTACTTTATTCTAACAGCGAATAAATTATATCAATGTTTTTTGGAACTTTGTAGTGAAGTAAATATGAAGTTTAAAACTAGTTGCATTGTTACTCACCTTAGTATAACATTGTGAAGTAGATTGAATGATGGTACCTCTGATTTTAAACTTTATTACAATTAATGTAATTTTGAATCAGACTAGTACTCAATGCTCCATTTATTGCTGATATTTACCTAGAATGCATTTTGTTAGGAAGGTCCTAACAAAACACGTTCTTGGTAAATACTAGCAATAAATGCAGCATTGAGTACTAGTTCGACTCTAAATTATATTAATTTTGTTCTTCTTTGTATCATAGTCCTAACTCATAAGAATTTATTTTAATGTTTATCCCTCACTTTACCATACAGAGATGTCATTTTTCAAAGCCCCATAACATTCATAACTCAGTGTGTATTTCTTTATTAAATAGAAAAGTGGATTTTTAAAGTTCTTAGCTTTCCTTAGAGTCTGTATTTATTTTTAAAAAATTCTAAGTGTTGAGATTGAATTTTAAAATTAAACTACTTGACGCCAATATTCAAACAAAAAATTGGTGAATGAAAAATAAATATTAATCTGTACATATTCAAGATTTGGGGCATTTTAACAAGAACCTTGTTTATCCAGACTAGATGGATAGAGATAATCTGGATTAACAAAATTATGGACGATCCAGAAACAAACCATTAAATGAAAATAAAGGTTCTTGTGTATCTGTAACCATTGAGCAGAAACAAGGATTTCAAAGATAAAACTGAAAGTTATATCAGCTGAATTGGCTTTGAGATATTCTAGAAGGTAATGTACCTTCTTAGAAATAAATTTCCTCTTAGTGCATTACATAGGTTTGTCAAAATAACTAAATGGAAGATTTGTTGAGTTTGCTAAATAATTTAGCTACATTAGAAATTGATGAAAATAGAGGTTAAAACTGAGAACCATTTTGAAAATAAAGTAGTTATATTTTCTGTGAGTCTAGCTGAAGTGTACAAAGTGTTGTCTAGGAGGAGTTGAAAACAAGAGAAGTGCCTGACTTTGAAACTTTTAGGATAACTTATCAGTTTTACCATGTCCAAACATTTCTTCAGCCATAATAATTAATTGATATTAATGTTCAAAAAATCAATGGGTAATACATGATGTGAACATAATAGAAACTCAACATTCAAGTATGTGTGCATGCGTGCATACCAAGATATACATTATATACAAGCAGTTTCCACAGTTGAAAGGAGTGTATCCTATAGACAATCAGTGATTCAAAGGCAGCTGTTTGAAAAAGGGCATTTGATGGTATCATGGTCTCACTACAGCAAGTCCAGTTATGGTAATCTCCATTCTCTCTCTCTCTCTCTCTCTCTCTCTCTCTCTCTCTCTCTCTCTCTCTCTCTCTCTCTCTCTCTCTCTATATATATATCTATATATATATATATATAGTCAACTACTGTTTCTACGAGAGAGGAACCAAGTAAAATGGGTGGGAGAATGACCTTGAGTGGACTAGCAAATATGTAAACCCTACAGCTTATTTTAATCTTATTTCTTGCCTTCTTAAGTGTATTAAAATTTCTTTTTTTAAATAGATAAGAGACACTTTGGATATCAGTCATTTGGAAACACAGCACTTGAAACTGAAGGAGATGGAACAAAAAAAAGAGGTAATTAAATTTTTTTCTTAAAAATAAGATTATGATATACTATTAAATAATAGTTATCAGGAAGTTAAAGGAAGTATTAGGAAAAATTAAGAAACAATAGAAAGAAAAATGCCAGTATCAAATCAGTAATAGTAAAAGATACCTATTATGTGTTTCAAATGGGATGATGTTTGTCCTTGTATGCTACTAGGTGAGCAACAGTTGGAGTCCTGCAGTGTTGTCATATTGCATTCCCTGTAAGTGGCACTTGGTTGAAAACCGCCAACTGAATCTGGCTAATACATAACTTTGTGCTAAGACAAAATTCAGATTTTGCAAAAAGTTATCGTTGCAGAGGGTAGAGAGTAATGCATTTAACATAACCATTTAAAAAAGTATTTTTAGCTGAAATAGTTTTCGTAGCATAAATAAAATATCAATGTATTTACTGAACCATCTTGAGGTAAGTACTGTAATGACCATCATTATTGGTTGGTTTATGTGTACATATTGGACTTTGTGGGTTGGTAGAATTAAAAGTCTTGTTTGTAGAAATGTAAAATGCTCTTTATTGCTGTAAACAGTAACTTTGTACGCTCATTGCAGCAGTAGAAAGACGTGACATATGCACCAACAGTGTTCAAGGTCATCTCCTTTGTCCCGCTGCATGTAAACAAAAGAAATCACTGTGGTAGACTTCAAATGTCCACTGTCGCAATAACCTTCACACAACTCACACAACTACACCACTAACAAATCAATTAACAACTGGCTCCGCTCTAACATTTTGCGGGGTTTTATACCTCCAGTCATTGTTCTAGAATGCGGTCGATCGTTCTATAACAATCGCGATGCAGCGAGAGAGACGGAACAATCTGTCTCTCTCTCGGCAAGCATCTAATTCTGCGCGCACTACCTGTCTTTCTTTCCTGCCCAGCTTAGCTCTGGCTTTGTGGCGGCTCCAACGAAAGAATGTGAACGGTGACACTGCACCCTCACGGGTGGTCGTCCCGAACAGCACCGCCGTAGCGGGCCAGACGATCCAGGTGTACCATCAACCTTTCCTCGGGGCACCTTCTGGAGCGGTAGACCACGACGTTAATTCTTTATCACCCGGTACGATCCTTGCCACGGTTGTTGAAGTTTTGGGCAGCATCCCTTGGTTCGGGTAGGGTGGTACAACCAGACAATAACACCTTCCTGGAATCCTTGGCTGTTGGCTTGCCTGTCGTACCGGGTCTTCATGCGGTCGCTCGCCATCTGGATGTTCTGACGAGCCATCTCATGCATGTCGTGGAGATGCTCCACGAGGTTCTGCACATACTCGGTTGCTGGCTGTTTCACTTCCGCGGGGCTCCCAAAAGCCAGGTCACAGGGGTGATATAGCTCTCGATCGAACATTAAACTTGCTGGCGTAAACCCATTGGTGTCTTCTATTGACGACCGGTAGGCCAGCAAGAACAGTGACACCTTGACGTCCCAGTCTTCATGGCTGGCCACGACCTTCCTCGGGTGTTCTTCTAGGGTCTTGATGTGTCTTTCGACCATGCCGTCCGACTCGAATGTAGAGGTGTTGTGGGGGGTTTTCTTCACCCCAAATCTTTCCAGTGCATCCTTCATCAGGTGAGACTCAAAATTGGTACCCTGGTCGCTGTGGAGCTCTATCGGCACCCCAAAACGGCAGAACAGTTGCTCCACGAGGCAGTCTACAATCATCTTCGCCGCCTGGTTCGGAATGGCATGCACCTCCGGCCACTTGGTGAAGTAGTCCACGGCCACCATCAGGTATTTGTTACCTCGGTCGGACACCAGGAATGCTCCAGCTATGTTGACAGCGATGCGTTCTAAAGGCGTTCCGACGTTGTACTGCTGCATGCGACCCGGGCTTCTATTTTGGGGGCCGCGAGTTACCGCCCACATGTGACATTGACGGCACCATCTCTCAGCGTCTGCTCGGAGCCTCAGCCAGTAGTAGAGCTGTCGAAGTTTGTCGATCGTTCGGTTTGCTCCCAGGTTTCCTCCTAAAGTACTGGTGTGCACTTCCTCCAAGACTTCTGGGACCTTACTCCGGGGAAGTACTAACTGCTCTCTGTGTTTTCCCATCGGGTGATTCCCATATCTGGAACAGCACGCCCTCTTTGGTCTTCAGTGAGTCCCATTGGGACTCAGTACGAATTGGATGTAGTGCTTCTGGGTGTCATGTCCTCCCAGGTCGTCCTTGTCCCTGCCTCCACTTCCCTCAAGAGTGGCCCCAAGTCTGCGTCCACCAGCTGCTACTTCCTCAAGCCTGCACTATCCCATCCGTCCGCAGGCACAGCCGTGACCACTCTGACAGCTGCGGCACGCTCCTTCTCTTCCACTCTTGTGCACTAGCCGCACTCCTCCGGGCAGGGTCTTGGAGACATGGCGTCTGTGTTGGCGTAGCTCTACCCTCTACGATGTTCGGAGGTGAAGTCGCACTCCTTCAACCTCTGGACCCAACGGACTGTCTGGCCCTCCAGGTTCCTAAAGCTGAGTTACCAAGTTAGGGTGGAGTGGTCAGTCCTCAGGTGGAATGGCTGACCGTACAGGTACTTGTGGAAGTGCTCCGAGGTCTTCACTACCGCTAATAGTTCTCGCCCGGTAACTTAGTAGTTCTCTGCTTTGGACAGCACCTTGCTGTAGTGGGCTATCACCTGCTCGTGGCCGTCCTGGGTTTGGGATAGGACGTCTCCAATGCAATGGTCGCTGGCGTCGGGTTCCACAACGAAGGCGCCACCTGGTTGTGGGAATCCCAAAATACCACTGCAGAGTGTCTGCTTCAGCTGCTGGAAAGCGTCTTCGGTGTCCTCCATTCACACATAAGGTCAGTGTACTTCAGGCGAGTGAGGGGTTTGGCGATGTTGGAGAAGTCCTTCATGAAGTGACGGTAATAGCTGCACAGCACCAGGAAACTGCGCAATTCCCGCTTATCCTTAGGACGAAGCCAATCTCTCACAACCCGTGTCTTCTCCGGCTCTATGGCCACCCCGGTTGTTGAGACTATGTGGCCCAAGTAGTTGACTTCCTTGCAGAAGAACTGGCACTTCGCATTCAGCTTCAGGTTGGTCACCTGCATTCTCTGTAGCACCTTGCTCAGGTTGTCGATATAATCTTCGAATGTCTTGCCGACGATGATGATGTCCAGGTATTACAGGCAGGTGTCATTAAGTCAATCCTCTCATTACTGACTCCATGAGGCGTTGGAAGGTAGCTGGTGTGTTGCAGAGAACAAAGGGCATAATTGTGAACTGGCAAAATGCTTGACCTGTCGAGAATGCGGTCTTCTCCTTGTCTAGAGCCACCTGCCAGGTCCAGGGTCGAGAACCACTGCGCACCAGCAAGCGTGTTCAGGATGTCGTCAGTCCGGGGTAAGGGGAAACAGTCCTTCCTGGTAACAGCGTTCAGCTTCCTGTAGTCCACGCAGAAGCATAGCTCGCCGTTCTTCACCAGAGCTACAGGGGAACACCAAGGGCTGCGAGACTCTTCGATCACTCCCCTGGATCTCATGTCCTCCATTGTCCCCTACCACCTCTTGTTTTGTCAGCGGAACGCGTCTGGGTGGTTGCCGAATAGGCCGGGGGTATCCAGTGTCGATGTGGTGGAGCACTCGGTCCATGCGACCGTAGCCGCTGTTGCCTTGGCTGAAGACGCGCTGGTATCGTCTCAGTTGTCGAATCTTCTCTGGCTGATCTGCGCCCTCTCCAGTAAGCCTTCCAGCCGGGACCCCAGTTGCGTCGGCACCGGCTCCTGGGTCGTGTCGATTGGCGATAGGCTGATAACGGGCTCGCAGGTTCCCAACCCCGTCTCGGCCTGGATGTCGTGATGGGTTGAGGAGCCTCACCGGCACCTCTCGGCACGGCAACAATGTCCTGGCTGCACAGAGTTCATGCATAGGCGTCTTTCGGCCCAGCATTAGATTCTTCGTCCGCTGGCCTTCCAGTTGCCCCGTCACCACCATCACCACCACCACTTCGCTTCTTGTGGGGATGAGCCACATCTTGTGTCAGGATAAGCCTGCAGATTCCAAGGCGTTCTTCGGGGTGCCGGAGCATTACCTCTTCTCCATTGAGCCGCAGAGCGTTCCTGCCGACTATGATCGCCTCGTGGCTCCTGAGGGCAACTAGACCCAGTATCACCTCAGCCACCTTCGTGACGAACACCCATAGACGCAAGGCACTCCGCCCCAGGGTCAACTGCAGCGAGGCCTCCTCTCCACAGGCAAGGTGTCGCCCGATGCCGTCATTAGCTGGTTTGGTCGGCTCAGTTTTCTCGACGGCAAACCCCTGGTTACGTCAGGTCTGATGACTGTCAACCTTTCACCCAACCGTCCGCGATGAGACTTATCTGTACGTCGGCTGACGGTGCGCAGTGTTCTCGCGCGCATGGTGGCGACGGCGCGGACGTGCCCTTCGCCACGCCGGCCCTTACTCATTTTTGCAGCAGCTCTTTTAAGTATTGGCGGTCTCTCTCCAGGAGTCTCGACTGGCCACACCCCAACACACGCCACTTGGTCTTCGTCGCCGTCCCTGGACTGGTCTTCGATCTCCAACGTAGCGGATACTCGTTCTTCGAGGTCGGGTAGCCGTCACTTTTGCCGCTTCCATCCTTAATACGGCCGTTAGCGTCTCATGGTGGTCTTATAGTCGCCGAGCATTAGGCGCTGACGTATCTCGGCGCCAGGGCGAACTTCTGCAGCATCTCCTCTGGCTGCTGCGTCCTAGATTTTAGTTGGCTGCGGTAGGCAGCAGTGGTTTCCTAACCGGTTTTCCAGGACCTCCAGTTGTCATTGGGCGCCGCCGCTGTCTGGATCGCGTTCAGCATCTCTGCGGCCCGTCCCTGGAGGCTGGCCATTAGCTATGCGGTCTGTTCCTCTGGCGACCACTTTTTGTGCTGGGCCACTGTGTCGAATTGGCGGCGAAAGACTTCAGAAGTTGACGTGCCGTCGTACTTCGGTGGTTTGACGCTCGCAGGTGTGTCACGTCCCGGCGCGTCGACCTTCAGATCTTTCAGTCTTCTGCCGACGATGTCGTCCACCATGGCGTTCAGGGACTTGGTGTTGCTGTCGGCCTTTCCCTCTAAATTGTTAACGCTGTTCGCCAAGTTTTCGACGCGCTGGTCCACTTGACCCATGCGTTTGCCCTGCTCCGTGACGTCATCTCTCACGCCGGCCAACTGCTCTTTAAATTTGGCGGCGAGGGCCTCATTCCAGCGTTCATTTCTGTGGCCAGGCCGTCGTTCGCCGCTTTCATTTCTGTGGTTAACTCGGCCTTCATTTCGGTCATCGTCGCAGTGAGTATATTTTCCTTGTTCATTTCGGTGGTTAATAAGGTATTCATTTCTGTGGCCAGGCTGTCGTTCGCTTCTCTCATTTCCGTGGTTAATTCGGCTTTGATTTCTGTCATCGTCGCAGCGAGATTGTCGTTTGCTGTCTTCATTTCTTTCAGCTCTCTAAGATCTTCGCCAATTCGGCTTCCATCGTCGTGATCCCACTCCTGACACCTAATGTGACTGTGTGGGTTACGTTGATTCGGAAATCCTGTTTGCAGAAATTTAAACAACTTTTGCTGTAGTGAAAAGACATGAAATTGGCAATCAGCTGGCTTCAATGCAGACTTGGTGCTCCGCCGCACAAAAATGAATGAAATCACTGCGGTACACTTCAATCGTCAGTATTACCAACAAACAACTGCTGCTTCTAACACTTTGCAGGGCATTCATACTCCCAGCCATTATTTCTAGAATGCCGCAGACCTTCCGAGAAATTTCTCAGCAACAATGGACCGAATGCTCTGAGGCCTCTCTGTCTTTCTCCTGCCCATGCGCCAGGCTCCAACTTGCGGCAGCAGTAACAATATTAAGATGTTCTCCCATGTTGTCAGTTTGTTACAGTTGGCCTTCAAAGTAGAAAATGGAAACAACAGCTCCCAAAACTAGTCCTTAAAAATTAAAATGTAAACAAAATAGTGTGACAATTGACTACTAATAGTTTTATGCATTATTATGCTGTATGTTTTGAGATGCTAGAATGATGTGTATGTGTGTTTTTTTAATGTTTTCTTAAATTTTTTATCTGCCTTAGGGAGGATGTAGGAGAATTTCCTTTTTAGGTTTTAATGTGGTGGTTTTCTTTGTTTTTTTTAGTTCCTTATGTTTGTATAGTGTTAGTATGAAACCATTGACTGATTCTAAATGGAGGATATGTCGGGTGTTTCTTGTTATATTCATCTTTTCTGAAGAGTGTGTTACATAGTCATTTATTAATCTATTGAAGACAGGAATTTTGGGGCAAAGCTATTCTGTGCCTGTCGTGCTCTTGGACTACAACAGTAAGCTCTCGATGGGAGTTTGTAAGTGAAGAGTAGATCAACAGTGCAGTTTAATTATTCAGTAGTCAAACATGATCATTCTTCACTATAATGTAAGCTATAGACTTCAGATACCTACTTGACCCATTGACATAGTATATTACCCAAGCATCACGTTATTTCTGTAACATGTTCAAGAGATTAGTGTAAGAATTATTTAAATGGAGCTAGGTAGGAAAAATTTAACAAGATCTAAAGATATATTATTTAGAAGTCTGTAATGTCCTGCTTTTCCATCTCATGTTCAGTTGGATGTCCATGACTAATTTCTTAACTTCATGTAATGTCCCATCCCATTCAGTTTAGTTCCACACAATCCTGGCTTAAACCTTTGAGTCTCTCATTTGAGCTATAATTATACACTTATTAAATTAAAGTTGTGTTAAAACATTATGCCAAATATTTCAGATGGAATTACAAAGCGGAACTTCAGAATTGCAGGAACAACAGAAAAAAGGGCAACCACTGAAGGAGTCAGGCATACATGGAAAAAATGATAATAGATACCATCCCAAAAATAGATATCCAACTGAAAGACGCAGATATCAGAAGTATTTTAAGGAAAAAAAGTATTCAAAAAAGGAGGATTCTAGTCTATCTGAAAGACTAGCAGGCGGAACAAAGGCAGATGGTGAGAAGAAGAAACTTAAAGATTTTGAGCACAGACGTGACAGACAAGAAAGATGCCAGAGAGAAAGGTCATTCTATCCTAAGCATAGAAGTAACTTACAAAAGCCAGGCAAATATCAACACGCTTGCATCTTTACAAATGTGAAATATTCAGTGATGCAGTTGGTTAAAGATTTTGATGCAGCTCAACAGCATATGGAATTTTTACGTAACATACATTCTTGTGACATTTGCTTTGAGGTAAGTGCTAAGCTTTTCTGGTTAGGGGATATCAACAGTTGAGCGTTGACATGGGAAAGGTTGTAACTGCCAAAAACATTTTCTCAGAGGAAGCAAAGAACAAATTTATAAAAACTTTTTCACCAATGTTAATACAGAAACTGGCTTAAATGGAAGGCATACACTTGTGCCATGTTACATATGAAATTTTTGAAGTCTGGCACAGATTAGTCCATGTCCTTTTCAATGAAAAACCTAAAACTTCACATAATTCACATTTTGGTAGTTACGACCTTTCCCATGTCAATGCTTCAATTTATGAGTAAAACTTTATATATATGCAAATTATATCAATAATACAGCATGCTCCTGAAGGAAATACAATTTAAATACAATGGAGAATTTAAACTGTATGTGAGGACTTTCACCAATGCTGTAAAAGGCTGTTCTTTGCATTAACATGTTATCTGGTGTTTCATATCATCTACAGTACATGCAAGATAAGAATAGTGCTGGATTTACGGTGCGGTGTGGGCAGGGGGGAAGAAGCGAGAGCTAACGTTCTTTTGTTTCCGCAGTGTGGTCAACCATGAAAAACTCAGTTCAGCAAAATAGCATGTAAAATAAGCGAAGATATCACAAGTAACATTGCTTCCTCTGAAAACATTCCTTAGTTTTCCCCACACCAGCTCAATTGCATTCAGATAACAGTTATGCGGAGGTAGACGAATAATAATGTGTCCCCTTTTGAGAGCCATAACATCCACAAATGTTCATACAAATATAAATGATTTTCAAGTAAATGCTGATGTACATTACCACCACACTCATAACAAGGATAAACTGGCAATTCAAGCGCACCAAATGAGCCTTTATGAAAGAAGCTTTAACTACAAAGGGATAATGTTAGCATAGTACATTCACAAACCTGTAATATTCATATTATGACATTTCTTGTAGTAAATTAGTCTATGCAAGTACCATATGAAACATACATGCTTACTGTGTATATTGTATGTAATATGTAATCAATTTGTCTTTATGTATATACTGTATTTATACATTTTGACGTGTCTCATAACATGTATATGTTGCCAAGGACGAACTAAAATTCTAATTCTAACATACAATTGTTGTAAACTGGTTAGCTAATTAACCTTGAAATTGATCAAAACGAAATATGGTGGGCATGATAAAGCTTAGTGTATTAGCCACTAGATGTTAGTGTATAGCGCATTTCAAATTTCAAAGTTGTCATCTATGTTTACAGAGTTAAACAAAACTTACCGAATGAGGGCTTGGAGCCCAATCGCTCTTCTTATTGTGCACATATAGTACAAAGTATCTATGATATTGTTATTTTATTTGTTTCCTGCATGTTTCACTAGTCACATAAATTTGATTTAAAATGTGAAGTTTTCTTTTGTTGTCAAGTTGACTTCATTTTTTCCTGCAGCTTCTAGGTAATGGTATATTCAATTAGTCTACAAACATTAAAGTGGAAACCAACAGGATACTCATTTACAGATTAATAAATTGATGGGTTAGCGCATTCTTAAGTTCTGGTAGTTTTGTCTTATATACTTGATTATAAATTTATTTTTAAGGATTGAGATAGACTTAATTTCCCTCCAGATTTTATATAATGAAAATTATTAATTTATATCAATGTCATGCTCAGAATTCAGAAACTGAAATAAGGTTCCTTAATTAAAAGCAAGACTGTTTTAAGTGTGTGTAACAGTAATTATAATGTATGAGTATTAATATGTTTGGCTAAGGAAGAAAAATACAGAAAAATCCTTCGGTCTAGCAGTGTCAGGAGGCAGCCCCTCCACTGGACTTAGGTGTTGTGGGCTAATAACTCACACACCTGAATTAAACTTATTACAGAAGCCAGATGAAGTTTATGCAGGCCGAACTCTATGGAGATGACTTTTGCAATGAAGAACAGGACAGAACCACTCACAAAGAAAGCAAAAAGTAGCATAATGGAATGGACTCCTGTATCATGCAGGTATGAATAAGAACCAAAGTTAGACCTGTGACCATAGTGCAGAGCTATGTGCCAACAGAGGTAGCAGAAGAGGAAGAGGAGTTCTATAATAGGCTGACATCAATACTGGTAGGGATAAAGGAGGACAATGCAAAAATCAGTAGGGAAAATGAAGGAAGAGAAATCATCATGGGTAGACATGGAATAGGAGAAGAAAATAATAATGGCCAGAGATTCATAGAGCTATGCAATAATTTTGGATTGGTTATAGGTGGATCAGTATTTCCACATAAGAACTGCCAGAAGATCTTGTGGGTGTCACCTGATCTCCAGACAGAAACCAAATTGATCACTTGACAATAAGTAAAAGATGGAGACGTTCACTGCTGGACGTGAGGAATAAACATGGAGCACATGTAGGGAGCGACCATCACCTTATGATTGCTGATATTAGATTAATGGTGGCAGCACCAGTAAAACAGGCAGCAGTACGAATGAAACGTTTCAACTCTGGGAAATTTGGAAATCTTGATGTGCAATATGAATTTAAAGTACAATTAAAGAATAGGTTTGAAGCCCTCACTGAAAAAAACAGATGAAGAGGTAAATAACAAATGGAGCACAGTTAAGGAACTCTTTCATGACATGTGAAGAGGTAGTGGGCTACAGAGAACCAGGGAGGAAAGAATGGATATTGGATGACACTTGAGAATCAATCCAAAAGCGAAGAGAGTGCAAGGAACTCGTCAACTCCAGTCAAACAAGAAACCAGAAAGCAGTAGCAATGACAGAATACAGGAAGGCCAACAAGGAGGTTAAGAAGAAAGCGAGGAGGGATAAACAAATGTTTATAGACCAACTGGCAACACAAGCAGAAGCAGCAAAAGTCGGCAACAGCAAAGAAGTATATGCCATCACGAGAGCTTTCTAGGAGGAACTTTTCAGGGGAGAAGCCAGCTAGAGATGCAAATGGAGTAGCCTTGACATCTGAGACAATTGGAAAGATGAAGACATCACTTCATGGAAGTACTCAATAATTTTGGTGAGGAAACAAGAACTGAAGAAGTTGAAGCCATGTTGGAGGATCCAGATATCTCCGTAGAACCACCAACACGACAAGAGATTGCACAAGCAGTGAAATAACTGAAGAGTGGCAAAACACCATGTGTAGATATTACAAAAGCTGTAAGGGTAGATCCAGACTTAACAGTAGAAATCATGGAGCCACTCCTAATAGACTAATATGGAATGAAGAACATCTTTCTGAGCAATATAAGAAGGGTGACCTCTCAGATTGCAATAACTGGGGGAGAATAACATTGCTCTCATGGAGGAAAAGTGATGTCAAAATTCATACTGTACAGAATAAGCAGAGTAGTTGATAGAAGAGTATGTCAAGAACAGGCAGATTTCAGATAAAGTGGGTTTACTGTGGATCAGAGTAAGACTAAGGCTAATCATGTAACAATTTGCCAAGTATCAGACATCTTTGTATATACTTTCATTGATTTTAACCCTGCAGCGCTCGCGTGGCATTTTGAGACATAGAAGCTCGCGCTGCGTCTGAGAGACGCCACTCAATTTTTTCATTATTTAGCTACATTTATGTAGCCTGAACAGTAAATTTTTACTATAGGGGGAAATCATGGTTTATTTAAAATTCCTGAACATATTTTGCATATATTTCTCAATTAATAAGATGTGTATTAAAGCAACTTTAATTATAATTACATTTAAGTGTACTTATTTTGGATAAATTCAACATAAACATAGTTGATTTAAATGAAATTAACAATTAAACAATGTTGTTGCGTATTTTAACCATTTTTGATTATTCACAAATGTTAGTGTCCTAAGATTGTGCATAAAAACTTTTATCACCAGTTTCTAGTCTTTTCTAACACAATATTATGCTCAACGTCAAACCTTTATGAATGTTCTACAGCCTATTTTCTACATTGCTTCTGTATTCACACTATGTACAGTCTGAACAGATTTGCTGGGCGTGTTCGAGACAAATATACTGTCCACAAGACCTGCATGTATATCTTGTGGCTCTGTTTTTCAAACGACCACATTTGTAACACCTTTTTCTCTTCGCACTCGTATCACTTTCGTCATCTGTGTTTCGTCTGTGTTAGTATATAGGTTAGAAATGTCCCGTTTGAGAGCTACTGGTAGGGAAGAACATTGTGAGCGAACCCTCAGGTAGTCATCTGCAAGATCACGAGCCAAATTTTTCAGAAAGCGACTGCGTTTCTTCACATCACTTTTATTGTTACTCTGGAAAATAATTTGACAGTTTATGCCTGCTACATTCAGCATGCTGAAAAACACCACCATTGGCCACCTGTTTGTCTTCCTGGACACATTATATGTGCTACACAACTGATCTACAGTGTCAACACCTGATTTTGTTGTGTTGTAGAAAGTTATTATTTCTGGCTTTCTTTTTTCTCCAGTTGTAATATCAATAGCAGCGTCATGGTGCATTGTAGAGAGGGCCAATACAACTTTATTCCGTTTGGGTACATATGAAACTAATGTGGAATTCTTCTGGAAGCCAAACAAAGATGAGCCTACCTCTCGGGATTTTGCTGTGACAAATTCAGGGGGAATTTGTGGTTTGTTTTTCCTTACAGTTCCAACAATAGTAATGTTGCGTTCATACAGATAATTTGCAATTTCGATACTTGTAAACCAATTGTCTATAGTGAGGTTCCTTCCTGTACCTGAAATAACTGAGGTTAGACGTTTCACTACATCACTAGCACTGTTACTTATTTTAAATGGTCCTTCTGGCTGTTTTCCAGGATATATTTCAAGATTTACTGTGTAATACATTCGAGCATCGACCAAGGCATATATTTTTATGCCGTACTTGCTTGGTTTGCTCAGAATGTATTGTCTGAACTGACAATTTCCCCTAAAACCTTCTAATTTTTCATCTAATGCGCAGTATTCCCCAATTGAATATGCATTCTGGCAGTTTTGCACAAATGAAGTGAAAATGGCTTGAACTGGAGCCAGATTGTCAAGTTTTTTCCCCTCCATTCTTGTATCCCTGTCGTCAAACCTGAGGCAGTAGAGAAGAAATCTAAAACGTGTTTCAGACATTATCAGTCTGCAGAACTCTATACCCATCTTATCTTTTGCCCATATATCCTTTGTGTGAGTGTGGTTATCTTTTCTAGCAGCACACAGGTATAGTATTCCAAAGAGAGCCTTTATTTCAAGCATATCTGTAGGTCTTGCATCTCTCTCCCTACTATAATTAGTTTGGACCTCCTCAATTTTTTTATTTGTGCATGTCACTATGTTAGATGTCATATTGTCATCAAAAAATATCTCCCAACATTCTTTTGTCGATTTTGCTTGTTTCGCACACGCTTTCACACCAGGCAAATGTGTAACAATGTTCTGCCGCCAAATACTAACATTTTTTGGTAGATTAGCTTTATTCCATTTACAAACTTTATTTCGCCCTAAGAAATATTTTTCACTCTCACTATAATTGTTACTATCATCTGCTTCTTGTTCTGTGTCTGTAGATTCACTTCTTTGCTCCAAATATCTTCCTTGGCATCGCTATTCGAATCAAGTTCAAAATCATCATCATCTACTTCTTCTAACAAACTTTGCACGATCTTCCAATCATCTGGATCAGAGGGATTGTATTTCCTCTGTTTTCCACTCATTGCAAACCTAAAAATATTAAAACCATTCCCTTCAGGAAAAAAAATTGATACTGACAGCTTCTGATCACGACTTTCCGCAACAAATATGTTTTAAACCGGTATCTTACCTTGCAACAGTAAAGCTCGCGTGGTGTCTGACAGATGCCGTCTACACATTCACAACTATAACTTCACTCCACCCTTGTTAGGCAAAAACTGGTGGGTTGTCGCTTAGATATATTGGTTAAGAGTTGCGAAGCGAAAGGTAGATGGCAGCTCAGCACAATGACCTCATCGGTATTGAAGAGATGGCGAAATGATTCTAGGCTGGCATCTGTGAGAAGCCACGCGAGCACTGCAGGGTTAAAAAGGCCTTTGGCTATCAACTGGAGGAAAATGTGGAAGGCTATGGAAAAGTTCGGAATTCCACAAAAGGTAATCTATCTTACACAGCAATATATGATGGATATACTTGTCAAGCAGAACATAAAGGGAAGTTGTCTGAGCATTTTGTTGTAAAATCTGGAGTAAGATAATGATGTCTATGTCGCCAATTTTTTTTTTATCATGACACTAGATTGTATGCTGAGAGAGGCAACTAATAGAAAGCGTGGCATTTAGTGGGGATTAAATAACCGATTGGAAGAACTGGATTATGTGGAGGTCTTTGTCTTCTTGCAGAATGTTTTTGAGACATGGAAATCAAACTAAATGACTTAAAAATAGAAGCTAAAGAAGTAGGCTTTAAAACAAAAAGACTAAGGAAATGCACATAAACCATTGTAACAATTCACTTTGACTCTAGATGGAATGGATATAGAAAGAGTAGAGGAATTTTGCTACTTAGGAAACATGGTAAGCCAGAATGCAGGTGCTTTGAGAGATGTGGCGAGTCATATAAATAAAGCTAAAGGATAATACAAATAAAATATTTAGTTATTTTCCACTTATCTTAAGAAGTGATGACAAAACTTCTATCTTCTAAAAATTCTAATGAATTTTGACATACCGGCAATTGATTCTGTTTTTAGGTTTGTTTCGTCTTCAGATGTTGGTAATATGTAAATATGTAAATACATAGTATCCTTGACAACGAAGTGTGTTTGACAATGAAATGTGTTTGACTAAATATGTGGGCAAATGCTTACAAAATTAATTTCAAATAGAAGATAGAAGTTTTGTCATCAACTTCTGAAGATAAGTGGAAAATAATCACTAAATATTTTATTTGTATTATACTTATTATTCCACTGTAAGTAGCTTCATTTTCTGTGTAAAGCCAAAGGAGCTTTTGCTTAGTTACAACCAATGTGAAAATCCCCCTCACATTCATATAAAAACAAAGCTAAGGATATTCAACTTATAAATCGTTATTTGAGGTCATTATGAGAATATGATGGTCAAAGACTATCTCAAACAAAGACCTTTGGGAGTCCACAAGTCAGAGTCCCATACAGGAACAGATGAGAGGAAAATGGAGATGGATTGGGCACACCCTGAGAAGACCACACGAAAGTATCACAAGGCAGGCATTGAGCTTGAAACCACAAGGTGGTCGCAGGCAAGGCAGACCGAGGATTACCTGGAAGAGAACTTTAGAAAGGGAGATTGCTGGAATTAATAGAACATGGAGGGAGGTGAAAGCATTGGCAGCAGATGGAACATGCTGGAGAAATTTTGTGAAGGCCCTATGTTCCACTTAGGAGTTAAAGGAATTAACTATTAATGTTTGGTTAAAATTCCATTCTCTACCACTATTGAAAACTAGAACCTTATCTTTTGTTACACTGTATGGCAAGTTGATGGTTTACTTAACAAAGTTGCCCTTGTGTAGCAATTAAAGATACCTAAATGAGAAAGAATAGGACTGAAGGTGAAAAATCCAAAAGTTTACTCCAGGGCTATAACTTTACTAAAAAGAAAATGACATTTTCACTACTGTGTTAGACGTTTATAATGATGTGTAAACAGTTTAAAGATAGTATAAGTAGGTGTTTTACTGACACTACTCACATTTTTGTAAAATGGGGATATTTTTTGAGAACTCTATTGCTCCTATCATCAACCTGATGCCAGCTGCTGGAGCATTGTGTGCTTGTGTTGAAGATTGTTTCACTGTTGTTCTGTTCCTGAACTGCTTTTGAAACTGAAACTGTTTTCTCAGATTGTTTTAATTTTCTCAAGTTTAGATGCTTTTTAAAAGTGTAGGTTTAGAACATTTTTATGGTTTTCTAATCAAAAGTGTGCTGCTTTTATACTTTTGATTCTTGATGTTTCTTAGCACTGTTTTCCAGTTTCCTTTTTGTTTTTTCAATATAAATTTTGTTGTCTAGTTAAGTTGGTATATTCTTGATTTTGCTATTGCTGTATTGTATCGTTTAGTTCAGAATATAGTTGATTTTGAATGGATTTTGGGTTTTGGATATTCTGAATATTTTATGGAACTGGGTATGTGTATTGAGATAGCGTGTATACTTCATGTAGGGGAGAGAGGTGTAATGGTGTGCAGCGGGGAATGGTACACATCATGAAAACTGGTTCTTTCACTGCAAGAGGCAAGAGAGTGATATCTAGTGTTGGCTTCCTCAAGCTAGCAGCAGTTAGATGGGAGTTGCTTCAGTGAGAGATGGTGGAGTTGTTGAATATTTGTTTTTGCTACAATTACTTCTGTGCAGGTTTCTAGGTTTTTAGCAAGATAAATAGATGACTGCTCTTTTATCGTGCTGCAAAGGAGTCTAATGTTATTCTATGAAATGCAAGCTACATTTATACTTGCTTTTCTTCATTGTTATACATTCCGTTTTATGGCAAAAGAGAAAAATATAAAATGGTGCAGCTTGGGGTAATAGCACGCAAACCGAGTCATGGTGTTCCATGCTGCGTACCATAACCTCTTGTCTAACTTGCAGCTGTTTGCTGAGTTAGGTAAGGTAATTAACATTTGAAATTTACCGTGTTCTTAGTAAGAGAAGCATTTTATTTCCAGATGGTTTGGAATTATGTCCAAAAAGCATCTAAAACTCTGTTGATTGCAGCCATTAGGTTTTTGCTGCTAAGGACCACTTAAAGCTACTTATTTTCATGAGAAGCCATCCATATTAACGAATCTAGAAGGAAGGCGTCTCTATTTTATTTAATACCTCTAGAGCAAGTTGCAGAAATTGAGAAGGCTATTTCTGGCTTTAAAAAGATGGCAATCTTCCCTCTCAATACAGATATGTTCTCATTTCAATGAGTCAACCACCTTGTGGAGCTACATGGAGGTGAAAGAAGAGACAAATCAAGCAAAGATGATGAACCTTGTTGCAACAAAGAAGCGATGCCTATTTAAGATATTTCTTTAATACCAAGGATGATGACAAGCACTTCAGGATCAAGCCAATCAAGGCCCAAACAACATTCAGAAATTCTGATATCTACTCCAAGGAAACAGATATTAGAGATGCGGAAGAAAAGGATAAGAAAATATGTTCAGCCAAAGTAGCAACAAAAAAGGAGTTGTAGAGGGAAAACAGAATAATAATTTAAAAAAAGGACTCTTTCATGAAGATCATAATTCATTAGATGAAATTGATAATGAAGCGAGCAATGTAAACCCTCATGGCATAGTCTCCAGTTTTCCCCAGACAAATGACATCTGAGGTGTGTCTCTTCCATCAAGAATTTTGTCACAATGGAGAGCTATGATATTGATGTATCCTGTGTTCTGGATGGGTTCATGCAAATTGCAATATAGTCAGTTTTGCAGCAAATTTTAAATATGACTGCTGCATTAGTCATAATTAAGTTTAACAAGATGTTTTCAGACTTCACAAAAAGAAAAAGTTAACCGTAGTAAATATGTAAAATATGAAGCTATTAACAGTGAAGCAAACAAATATATACAAATATAAGAACTTGTAACTTAAAACTTCACTTATCTTATAAGAAATGACACTTTTCTTATAAATTGTCCGGGATCGCAATTTCATGGAAACTCTTCCACATCCTCAGCTTTGTTGTTTCCGGCTGAAGATTTGGAAGAATTTCCATGAAATCGCGATCCCGGACAATTTATAAGAAGAGTGTCATCATTTCTTATAAGATAAAGTGAAGTTTTACGTTACAGATTGTTATATTTATATATAAAAGTTAACCTTCAACTAGTAAAGTTAACCTTATTTGTGAAATCCTATTTTGTTTTAATTTGCTGATAAATATGCCTTGGTACCATAGGCTTAGATTTGGGTTATTTCATGATTACACTTTCTATGATATCAATGTATGATGCATGGGTCAGAAAGAGAATTAATAATCTGCGTGCTATTACCCCACATGGGTGGGAAGTGGAACATAGAGCATCTTGCCCGCCTCGGTAGCATATATGGTAGCGTGTCTGCCTTACGTTCAAGAGGTCCCGAGTTTGAATCTCGGTCAGGGTGAGTTACCTGGATAAGGTTTTTTCTGGGGTTTTTCCTTATCCTGAAAGACGAATGTCGGGTAACTCTAAGCTCCATGGACCCTGGACTCATTTGAGCACCATTTCACCCAATTCATTCACCGTCCAATATGAGTTAATGTTGGAGGACGTAAATTACAAGGGAAAAAAAAATCGTCTTACATTTTTCACGTAAGCTGCTATACCATTATTGAGAGGCACTTATTTGTTTTAGTCATATTTTCTATACTTTATTGCTTAAATCTATCGTAGGTGTCTTAAGATTCTGTAGCAAGCGGCTAGCTAATAACAGAGGTCCAAAGTTGAGGACATGCCATTGCCCCACCTTTCCGTAGGTGCACTTTTCTTTTCTGCTGACAGTTTGATGATTTCTTGTACAGTCTTCAGTTTGTGTTTTACATTGAAACCATAGTTTCCTGCTATTCAGTAAATCATCTCTTTATCTTTGTTAAATGCTGATAAGGCACATATATTTTTATTATGCTTGACTTGAGTGACTCCAAATTAATTGAAAAAACTTTTTGTAGTAGATTTTTTTTTTTTAATGTCTTTTGTGTTAACATTGACATGTATTGAGTTGACATATTTGCCTTCATTGGAAAAATAAATTGATGACGCTGTGAAATTCTAAACCTTCAGGAACTGGTAAATTAAACTTGCCATTCCTAGACCTCAAAATTTCAAAAATGCTACAAAAATTTCACATTTGGCAAATATAGAAAATCTGTACCCAGTTATATAAAATCCAACAATTAGAATAAAAAAAACACATCAGTATGTACTCCTTTGCAAAGAAAGAGACAATCTACAGAATGGCAGAAAACAGTAATTTTAAAATATAAACAGTATACACAAGGTCTAAAATGCTCCAGAACAAGTCAGTACAAGAAATCAACCAAATTGTCAACAGAAGATGAAAAATGCATGTACTACACAAAGTCCACATATCATCCCAAAATCCAAACCCAGTTCCTGAAAATATTCAAAGAGCACATCATGATTCTGGAAACCCAAAACCTATAATCCATCCAAAACTTGCTCCATTGCTGGGATTTTAATTCACAAAGAACCAAGAATGGAAACCAGAAAAATCCAGAAAATATTTTTGTCTGAAAGATATTTATTTATTTTAATGTACATCAAACAGGTAATTGTGAAATTCATAATCATCTGCAAAGTGGGGCATCCATGGTGTTTTATCTTTAGAGGTAGCTTACCATTTATGTTGAGGTCATCCAATGTTCAGCTGATTCTGCAAATGTCAATTGTCCACAGACAAAAATTATGCTCTTCTTTCTGATATGTGATGCAGCAATGTTTTCTAAGTCCTTTGCACTTTTTATACAGCTATGATTTTATATACAACTATGATGTTTTTATATACAACTATGATATTGAATGTGATTTCTTTACCTGTTAGTGCAATTTCATGCTGGAGGGCATTCTTTTAACGTTACTGAAGTCATAACTTAATTGTTTATCTGTTTACTTACGTGTATGTAGCTATATTGAAGAATTCAGTGCAGCCAGATTATCCTTGTTTCTCCACTGAATGCAATGCTGCCAGGAGTCTTATTTGTCCCTGTATTACACTAACTACAAAGTAGCTAAATTGCACAACCTAGCTATTTACACTGAACACACACAGTAGTCCATAATTTACAGTAACTAGTTAAATAATTTCACTAAACACACACAATAGTCCCTGAGTATAATTCATATCCCTTGAGATGATGATGATGATGATGATGATGATGATGCAAAAAAGAAACCACTTTCATCAACTGATCTTAGTAAAATACAAGGACTGGACTGGACTATGCACGGAAGTCCAAACTTGTCTATTGTTTATGTATAAAATGAAGCTAGCTACAGTGAAGCAATGAATATTATACAAATATAACAATTTGTAACAAAAGCTTCACTTAACTTAAGAAAATGGTGTTAATTCTCTTTCTAATTGATCTCGATTTCATGAACTCTTGTCCGCATCTTCAGTCAAGGAAAACCACAGGAGAAAACAAATTCGTTGTTAAGGAAGTTACTATGTTCTTACTGCTGGTACTTCAAAATTAAAAAAAAAAAAAAAAAAAATGCATAATGAATTTTGAAATACCAGCAGTTGATTCTGCTCATAGGTTTGTTTCGTTTTCAGATTTTGGTAATACTGAAAAAACATAAGAATATAATAACTTCCTTAACAATGAATTTGTTTTCTCCTGTGGTTTTCCTTGACTGAAGATGAGGACAAGAGTTCATGAAATAGATATCAATTAGAAAGAAGAATATCAATTAGAAAGAGAATTAACACCATTTTCTTAAGTTAAATGAAGCTTTTGTTACAAATTGTTGTATTTGTATAATTGGTCTATAGTACCTGTGCCCCCAAATGGGGCACCCCCAGAGAGGAGGGATGAGGTAAGAGGAGACAGTGCAGTCATCCTAAGGACCAGGGCAGTGCAGAGGGCAGGGTCCCTACACTTTACCAGTTGGAAACTCCCTGGCTGGCCAGAACAGCTGACATTCCACCAGACCAGCTTCAGATACTGAAGACTGTCCTATTGGAGAAGTTTTACCAAGAGCATATCATCCTGCCATGCAACGCCGAGACACTTCTACCCAAAAAGAGACCACCAGATGAGAGCTGATGTGAAATGATAATGGAGATGAAATGGAGGGACAGAAAATTCATGTGATGTAATTAACCTACCAACATTCACCTGGCAACCCGAGAACCCCCCTTCCCCCCAAAAAACTATGGGGCAGGTAGGTCGGCCACGGGAATTGAACCCAGACCTTGCAATGTGGGCCACAAACAAAATAACCTGAGCCATCCTGGGTAAAATACGGGGATCGAGCAAGTAAAATATTCGACCATTTCATCGATGGTGTCGAAACTATCGTCGATGAGGTGTATGAGGGATTGGAATTTTCCCCAGTACTTTCTTATAAAGTTACAATGAAGCAATAAAGAAAGAAAAAAATTGTATTAGGCATGCTCAGTTTATGAATGACATTCTTTTAGTGATTTAATGTACTGAAATGAAAATTCAAGTAACCTTGAATTCCTATGAGGTTTATGATATTTATCTAGGAAAGATAAGTTAAAACCTTTGGGGAGGGGGGGGGGCGAACCTTGTAAAAAGGCCTAATTCAAATTTCCCTAAGCAAGATTCAAACTCCTACCCTGCAAACTTTGAGGTTCACACTGAGGTGCACAATTGCATTCACTTGCTTATTACTTATAAAGTATAAAATTGAAGAATTTTGAAAAACTTCTACAAAATAGGTTTTACTGTTTGGAATTGTATGTTTGTGCACCAGTTCAGAATCAGCAAATGTTTGTAAAACTAACATGGAATTGTGAAATATTTATAAAAAAAATGCAGCATTACCCTTTAATGGTTGAGAAATTAAAAGCTTTACAATGTAATAAAACACATTTAATTTTTTAAATTTTGAATTAAATATTTAATTTTTTGTTTTCTGCAATGTAATATCCGTGTTTTATCTGAAGTTTAGAACAGTGAGTTAATAACAGCATTAAATTTATTAATTATTCCTTCTGTGCAGGACTAACTTCCTCAGCAAACCATTAATTGGAAAGATAGACTGCATTACCTTTTGTGCTATACAGAAAGATATTCAAATTCATAGTCAGCACAGATGAAAATATCACATTATCTATGCTCTGAAAATGTTCATTCAATTTCAAAACTGCTCATTTTCTTTAAGGTGAGAAATCAAAAAAAAAAAAATATACATTTAAGAAAAATACAATTTTCTGATTTTTGCATCTAAAAGTAATTTCAAATTTTACCTCTCAGAAAAAATCAGTTTTGACCTTCAAGCTATTTAAAAGAACCTTTTGCCTATTGCCTTTAAATAAAGACGTATGAAATGTTTTCAGCATTTTTCATTTATTAAAGTTGTCTAATAAAAGCCAGGAGACGTATCTATTACATTCCTTGTTATGATATAAATTTAAACCATATAACAAAATTCAGTGAAGAAAATTGTGGAATGAAATAACTAAAACTTTTTCTAAAGCAATATGTAATTTTTAATTAATTGGCTTTTTTTAGAGAGGGGGGGGGGATGGGGAAAGTTGTTTGCAGTAAAATTAATTGATTATATATTCAGTGCAGGTTGTAAAATTTTCTGAAATTTGGAATTAAGATTTTTGAAGATATCCCATTGTTGCCTAGCATTAAAGGTATAAACTTTTGAGAAATAGAGATTAGAGATTATATTATAGCTCTCCTGGTATAATGTGAAACTAATAAGACAAGTTTAGGTGTTCTAGTTAATTGGTGGAAATTAATCATTTCTTCACACTAGCTGTATATAGGCTAGAGTTAACATGAAAAATTCAATGCCATAGGTTAGAGCGACTGGACGGAAACCAGGAGATCCGTGGTTCAAATGGCCATGGCATTGAATTTTTCATGTTGACTATCTATCAAAGGCTTTAGCCTATATATGGCTAGTATGAAAAAATGATTAATTTCCATCAATTAAGTAAAATAATAAGAGTTAAACGATGATGCCTGGGATTTAAGTACTTACAACAGTAAGTTGCCACAGAACGGTGTATCTCGGATGCAAGAGCCCCTAGTAGTCTACCGGGGAAATATACGAGTCAAATGGAGAATTTAATGTCAGGACGGCACGTTGGCCATGGTAGCTAAATGGGTTAGAGCGACTGGAAACCAGGAGATCCATGGTTCAAATTCCTGCCATGGCTTTGAATTTTTCATGTTGACTCTATCAAGTTTTGGTGTGTTTTGGGACAGACATTGTTGAACATTGTAGAGCATAATTTCCTTACCTGATCCATGATTAAAATCCCTACTCTAAAGTTATTTTCAAATCTGTGTAATTTATTAGTAGGCCTAAGAGTTAAATCGCTGTCTCATTTAGTGAAAGAAAATTAATACGAGGGCAGATCGAAAAGTATTACACAACACTTTTTTTTCTGTCATAGTATTGCAGCTGGAATGTTGAAATTTCACACAGATGTAGTTTGAAGCTTTCTCTACAGAGGGTTTATTTTTGTTCATGTGCAGCTCTAGCAAGAGAAGCGTGAACTATGCAACAAAGATGACGCACATGCTAATGTTGTTCCACTTGAAGAGAGCGAAGTGTAGTTCGATTTTTATGGGCCAAAGGGCATAAACTGAACGAAATTTACAGGAAAATGTGTGGTGTGTATGAGGAGCATGCTTTGGAGTGTAGCAAGCCGTTACAAGCTGCCTGAAACATGGCAAATCAGTCAAGTTCACACAGCCCACTTGTAAGAATGCACACCACCTGGAGACATTGCTATGGTCAAAAGCATCCTCCCCATACACGTCACACATTTCCTTGTAAATTTTGTTCGGTTTAAGCCCTTTGGCCCATAAAAATCGAACTACACTTCGCTGCTCTTCAAGTGTGGATGACAGTAGCATGTGTGCCATTTTTACTGTATAGTTCACTCTTCTCCTGTTAGTGCGGAATGTGAACAAAAATAAACCCCTTGTAGACGAAGCTTCAAACTACATCTGTGAAATTTCAACATTCCAGTTGCAATATCATGGCCAAAAAAAAAATTATACAGTACTTTTTTATCCGCCCTCATAAATACTGTTTTAAGGATCTAAATATTTGCTAATGAATGTTTCGTACTGGATGTAAAGATAAGCAATGTTTTTAAGAAGAAAGTAACAGTAACTATCCAGTTAATATTCTTGAAAGTATGTAGATGCTCACACTAAATTATTAAATTATAGTACTTACAAAATTTATGTGATTGTGATTTTCAAGTAAAAATCGTTATAATAAAGATAATGTTCCTCAAGTTTGCCCAAGTAATGTTAATTCAACTTTCTTTGCTTCTTTCTTGTAATATACAGGATAAAATTGGGACAGAGTGCATGAAGTTCAAGGAATGTGGGCATATCTTTTGTAAATCATGCATCACCAGTTATTTTACTATAAGGATAAAGGATGGAACTGTACAAACAATCCTGTGTCCTGGAGATAAATGTAACACACTGGCAACACCAATGCAGGTAAGTAATTTTGGGAAATATGTTTGAATTCGATATGAGGATGTTGGTTACTAAAAGGAACATTAAGTACAAATAAAGTAAGTGACCAAAAATTTAAGCTGTCATGGCTTTATGAATGAAATAACACCTTTGAATTATTTTGAAAATATATTATATGTTTCATTTTCAATACAAACCATAATCATCATCTACAATTTTAGGAATTAGATTACTTACCTACTCAGATCTTCCGCTCATTATTTACCAATCTTCTCAGATGTTTGCATAATACATATCCAGCTAGTAATGTCTTAAGACAATTTTTATTGGTAATTATGGTGTCCCCTTGGAGCTTTATACTGAGTGCTCAATTTTAGAATCTGCTTATTACAATATTGCTGCCAAATATTTGGTTTTGAAACATTCAATTTTTCGTATTTCTTTTTGGTTGTATAAATTGTTCTCATTCTGTTTCTGTTTGTATATTTATATGTTTATTTAAATTTAAAACAAATAAAATATTCTCTTAATTTACATCTCTTTATCATTCAAAATGCATCTCTTTACATACAGTAAAACATGACCAAAGCGAAATTTGTATAATTCAGAAATCAATCTATATAAAGCACATAAATATATTGGTCCGACGCCTGCAATACATTTTTATGTCATTTTTTTATAAAACGGAACTTGTTTAATGCAGAAATGGAATGCATATTTTAAAATTGATCAACAATTAATTGCACAATGCCGAAAAACAGGGCTATTCACATGTACTCCATTCCATTATATCATTATTCACATTTCATTACTTCTTAGCATGTTACTTCCTTGAATGGAATCGATCCTGCATGGTCCAGAACATTAAAGAAATGCACAGTCTATATTTTCTATTTTTTGCCAGCTGTCAGTTTCACTTGACTTATAGCACTTAAAGTGACATGTCCAACAAAAAATATGTGTTGTTAACACTGAATGAAAAGATAAACGTGATTGAGAGAACTGAGACAGATAAACTTTCTGTTTGTGAAACAGTGTTGCCTTTCAAATGTGGCAAAATGCAAAGTTACAAATCTTTAAGGAACAGGGATGAGTCAAGGAATGAGTGGACAAAAGGGAACAGACAAATAAAAAATGCAAAGAAAATAGGAATAAAGAAATTAATGAGATGATGTAAGAATTGTTTGTAAGTGAGTGAGTGTGTGGTGTTTTAGGGCCCGTCGACAACAAGGTCATTTGGGCCCGAAGTCAACATTAAAACCTAAAAGCTATAAAAAATTAGCTAAAAATGTAAAATATAATAAAGACATTCAACTGTTAAAAGGACATAAAAACCATCTAAAGACTAGTAATTTAAAATCTCTAAAATTAATAAATCTAAAATGCAAGTTAGACTTGTTTATTAAAACCGATTTTAAAAACAAACCGCAGTGCCTTATCCACGGCCACTGGGTCGTCACCTAAAACACAGTGCAAGTTAGTCCCCAAGCCCAAAGACTGGCGAATGCGGGCGTACTGCGGGCAATCAAGCAATACGTGCCGCACCGTGAGGCGTACTGCACACGGAGCACACACAGGGGCCGGTTCCCCTCTTAACAAGTGGCCACGAGTCACTCGTGTGTGCCCAATTCTCAGCCGGGTGAGTATCACCTCGGCCCGCCGGTTATCCCTGCAGGAAGTTGGCCAGGGTTGTACGCTCTCCTTTATAGCCCGGAGTTGTGTGCCTTCTAAAGCTGTCTAGGATTGCTGCCAAGCAGATATGAGCTGGCGACGGAAAAAATGTTGCACATCCTGGTATGGCAACGTAGTTGTTAAACTCCGGGGCAAACGGCAAGCGGACTTAGCAGCCGCGTCCGCCTCCTCGTTCCCGGAAATGCCCACATGGCCTGGGGTCCAAGTAGAAACAAAATGGTATCCTCGACCGAGCATTTGCGAGATCTGGGCCTGTATTTTTAAAACAAGGGAGTGAGCGGCAGTGTGCTGTTGCAAGGCCTGAAGAGCACTTAGAGAGTCAGTGCAAACAATAAAAGAGCCAGGGGCTAACTTGCAAATAAAAAGGAGCAAATAGTAGATGGCATACAGCTCTGCTGAGAAGACCGAAGTGGAGTCCAGAAGTCGAAATTTATGAGCCTCACCGTTAATGGTGAACGCACAACCCGTAGTGCTACCTAAATGAGAACCGTCTGTAAAGACCGGAACATAGTTAGGGTAACGGCCCAGTAGTTCGGCAAAAAGTTGTTGGAACACCGAATGTGGAGTGGCGAGTCTAGAGTTGCTTGAAAGAGCGAGATCGAACAGCGCACGATCGAGCTGCCATGCAGGATAAGGGCAGATGGACGACCTCTCCACGCGAGGCATTCGGAGGCCATGGGAATGTAGGAGATCCCGAAATCTTATTCCCATGGGGCGTGTCCGAGAACCAGGGCGCATATAACGGTGGACTAAATCTGGACACAGAACTGGTTTAAAACAAGGATGATTGGGATAACTTGCCAACTTCGAGACGTACGAGCAGAGTAACAGCGAGCGACGAATATGGAGTGGAGGTTCGCCTGAGTCTGCATACAGGCAGTCGACTCGACTGGTGCGGAAAGCTCCTGTGGCAAGGCGGATGCCAGTATGATGCACGGTGTCTAAAAGGCGAAGTTTAGAGGCGGTCGCTGCGCCATAAATAAAACTGCCATAGTCCAGCTTGGACCGAACCAGAGAGCGGTACAGCCTCAACATTACCGTGCGATCGCGCCCCCCCCCCCAAGATGCTCCAGATAATACCTTCAGCACCCGCAGAGAACGATCGCAAGAGGCTCGAAGGTGACGAATGTGGTGCTCCCAATTGAGTTGTCGGTCCAAGCAGAAGCCCAAGAACTTCAGGTGCGAGACAAATGCCAGGGGTGTGCCGTTCAAATGAAGATCAGGAGGCGGGTGAATACCTCGTAGGCGGTGAAAGTGGATACACTGCGTCTTCGCAGCTGAAAAACGGAAGCCGGTTTGAAGCGCCCAAGCTGCTAGCTGGGTAATGGTCAGCTGCAGTTGGCGCTCAATGTGATCTATGTTGGCAGACCTATAATAAACTGCGAAGTCGTCAACATAGAGGGTTGATGGAATTCCACTTCGAACGGCACTAGTGATGCCGTTAATCGCTACGGCAAAAAGGGTGACGCTTAAAATCGACCCTTGAGGTACGCCGTTCTCCTGTATCCGCTCCCGCGATATCGTGTTTCCTATGCGGACCCGAAAACGGCGAAGTTTTAAAAAGTTGCATAGGAATTCGGGTAGATGACCACGCATACCGTAACCATGTAGGTTACGGAGTATGCCGTACCGCCAAGTGGTGTCATAGGCCTTCTCCAGGTCGAGGAACACGCCCACGGCATGCTGCTTCAGTAGAAAGGCATCGGAAATATACCCCTCAAGGCGTGTTAGACTATCGACACTTGAGCGATGGCGACGAAAACCGCATTGCAAGTTGGACAGATGGTTATGTTTTTCTAGCCACCAATTTAACCGAGCGTTTATCATTCGTTCGAAGGTCTTATAGATGACACTCGTCAGGCAAATGAGGCGGTAGCTAGATGGAAGTGTGCGGTCCTTTCCGGGTCGAGGGATGGGGATGACAATACCCTCTCGCCAGGAGGAAGGGAAAACCCGCTCATGCCAAATGCGGTTATAGATGTTTAAAAGGAAACATAGCGCCTCAGCGGGAAGATGTAGCAGCATCTGTCGGTGTACGTCATCGGGACCTGGAGAAGAATCCTTTGCTAACGCCAGAGAATGGGCGAGCTCGGCTGCGGTAAAAGGTTGGTTGTACGGCTCGGTGCAGTCACTATTAAAATTAAGTGGTACCCGCTCCGCCTTTTCCTTAATAGGCAGGAAGAGAGCGTCATAGCGGGCAGTTTGGCTAGTAGCAGCAAATGTGGTAGCTAGGGCTTCAGCTATGTCCTGCTCGGTGGTGCACATGGAACCGTTGATGGCAAGGCCGGGAATTACCGTCCGGCGATACTTGCCATACATCCGCCGAACAGCTGACCATACTTGTTGGGTAGAGCTGCGCCGGGAAAGCGAAGACACATAGGCTTCCCAAGATTTACGCTTTGCTTTGCACAGTATAAAGCGTGCCCTAGCGCGAGAACGTTTGAAGGCGACGAAGTTCCCTTCCGTCGGGTGCCGCTGAAAAACGCGCAAAGCACGTTTGCGTGCTTTGACAGCCAAACTGCATTCCTCAGACCACCACGGTACAGGGATACGACGTGGTGTAGGTGAACCTCGAGGAATGCTGGATTCTGCTGCGAGCAGGATCGAGCAAGTAAAATATTCGACCATTGCATCGATGGTGTCGAAACCATCGTCGATGAGGTGTATGAGGGATTGGAATTTTCCCCAGTTAGCTTTGGAAATAATCCAGCGAGGATGTCGAGAAGGTACACATTGGCGGCCAGAAAAATGAATGTTAAGGGGGTAATGATCACTGCCAAAGAGGTCGGAAAGTACTGACCACTCAAGTAGTGGTACTAATGACGGACTGCAGAAAGAAAGGTCTAGTACGGAATGTGTACCATAAGCGGATGATAGGAATGTCGGGTCACCAGTATTTAGCAGAAGCAGGTCAGACTTATCGAAGACACGGGCGTCATCAGTGTCTGATCCCCAAAGCGTGTGCTTGGCATTCAAATCTCCCACAAGGAGTAGTGGTGAGGGGAGCTGAGCCAATAGAGCTAGAAGATCCCGCTTTGGAACTATACTGAGCGGCGGCAGGTACATGTTACAGATGGTAAAACTGATGCTCTCCAGCTGTATCCGAATGGCCACAGCTTGCAATGGTGTGGTGAGAGGAACGTTGGCGGCGGAGATGTTAGGCGCCACTAAGGTAGCAACGCCACCGCTTGCACGCATACCTGCAAGAGAATCGCTTCTGAATGCCGAAAAAGAGTGAAGGAGTAACGAGTGAGTTGGATGTAAGTGGGTTTCCTGGAGACAAATAATTGATGGTGACCGTTGAGAAACTAAATGTTGTAGGTCTTGAGCACAAGCTCGAAAACCATTGACATTCCACTGGATTATTTCCATAAAGAGTTTTTAACGGGCCGTTTTAACCTTTTTCTTGACCTTGGCTGACTTGGGCCCTACGATTCGAAAATCGTTAGCCTCCTGTGACTCCGCTGATGATCGGGAGTCAGAACTCCTACGGCTCGTAGAACGAGACCGGGATCTAATAGAAGGCGAGCGACTTCGCGATCTATGTTGTGGTCGGGATCGGTTTTTCGCATTTACTACGGGATGGTTGTTACCCGCTGATGGCTTGGTGGCTGGAGTCTGTACGGTTGAAGTGGAGGCTGTGCTGGTGGATATACAAACAGTCTGAGACGTGGGTTTAACAGCTAGAAAGTCAGTCTGCGTGGATGCATGGGCGACAGGGACGTGTTGAACAGCAACAGTGGTATTAGGAGTACGGCGAGCTGCTGATGCATATCCAGTAGTAGTGGTAGCAGGCTTTAGTTGTTCAAAGCGCCGTCGTGCCTCTGGAAAAGTCAGGCGTTCTTTTACACGTAGCTCCTGAATGCTTTTTTCGTCCATGAATCTAGAGCACTGTCGCGAGCTGGAGGGATGACTACCGCCACAGTTCACGCAGCAAGGTGTTCAACTGCAGTTTGGGTCGTCGTGTTTTGGTAGGCCACATTGCTCACAAAGAGCAGGATTGGTACACGTGACCTTAGTATGTCCGAACCGCTGACATTGGAAACAGCGCATGGGGTTCGGGACATACTGGCGGACGCTCGCACGTTCATAGCCGCAATAGATGTATTTGGGTAACTTAGTCCCAGCAAAAGTTAGAAAAACCGTATGTAATGGGTACTCCTTGCCATCTTGCTTTCTTGTTAGCTGGTACGCCTGACAAACAAGTTGGTCAGAGAGGCAACTTACTATTTCTTCATTTGCTAGACCATCTAAGCTGGAGGTGGTGACTACTCCTCTACACGTATTCAGCGTTTTGTGTGGGGCTACCCGGATAGGGTAGGAGCCCAACAAAGACGCTTTTTGCAGTTTTTTAGGTTGCTCTGCAGTTGTGGTCTCTAATAGTAGGTTGCCATCTCGGAGACGCGTAGCGTTTTTGACAGGGCCACTGATCTTATCGAGCTCACGCTTTATATAGAATGGACTAATATCATTAAACGTTTTGCCATCACATGCCAAGGTCATCAATAAATAAGGGTCAATGAAGGAGGTTTTGCGCGGAGACATGATGGAATAGACCCCCATCCGGAACCGTCGGCGTCAGCCTGCCATCCGGGGGTTAAACAAAGAAAGACACCGAATCTTCACGGTCTGTGCCGTCATGGGGACCTCACCCATGACCGATCTCATTTGTACCTCAGAAAAGCTACCCTTCAATATCCACTGCTTGTCCGTATGGGTAAACCGTTCACCACGCACACCCCGGCTTTATGCCCCTACCACAGGAATAACTGCCTGTGGCTCCCCACTTTAGGCCGCGCTGCGTATAATAGGCACACGCGGATTCAGGGGACTTGTGGTTGATTACACCAGGGTTCCGTCAGCTGTAACACGTCCGGTCCATGATACTAACCCAACGGCACACGGCCGTCGGGAGATAAACACAGACCGGGCCCACAAGGAGCTATGTGGGTGTACTTGATAGTGTGGACGGGCTCCGCACCTAAGGCTACACATAGGGGCAGTGCGAAGGGTCCGCTCAACCTTCACTTTTGAGTCCTCCGGAGAGCACACATGTCGGAAGCCGCGCTGAAAACCGTGGGACAGAACCACAGAGATAGGAGAGATCCCTGCTGGTGAGACAGGAGTTATAAACCTAAGACCTTACGTGCTAATAATAATAATAATAATAATAATAATAAACTAGAAGAGGAAGAATGTGATGCTTACTGACAGGCAGTAGCTCAACGTGCCACAGTTGATGGGGATGAAGGGGATGAATTGAGGGTGAGTGGCTAGGGACCCCGGGATCGCCAATCCCGTACCTACCGTAGTAGGTCCATGGGGAAAAATACCAGAGCCTCTTCTGCCAGTTTTCGGGGTTACTGATGGGCCTTCTCGGCAGCCGTAGCGGTCCTGGGGTACACCAAGTCCCCACCGTACATCACCCCATCAGTCAGTCCCCTACTTCCTGTTGCCCACCCCTCAGGACGAGGACCGCAGAGGTTGGATTTTGAGGGGCGAATTGTTTGTAAGTGCACAAGTAAAAGGCTTACCTTTTTCTGTACCCATGTGGCAGAATGAGGCTCTGAAAGTCTCTAAAGAGATAGGAAGTATGAATGGCTAGGCACAACATCAAAGCTAGGCATAACATCATCTGGAGAAGCTAAGGATGTGAGTGATGGAACGGAAGACAAAATTGCACCACCTAAGTGTAGATTATGATTCTAAAGGTGTGTTCATTGTCAGAACTGTTTTATTGCACACTGCTTGGAAAATCTCTCACAATTTGAGGGAAAAGAATCTAAAGAAAGACTCACTGTAATGCCCCATAGCTCACTGTAATGGAGAAGCTGCTGGTTATTGTAAAGACCACAGTACTTTAATAATCTAGTCATCAGCAATAATTGCTGACATAATTAAAATGCGGAACATTTCATGCAGTCAAGAGGACTATGTACTATATATTAAGTGATGACCTGTCAACTAATGGAACTTGTATTTTAACAACAGATCTACTAGAAATCCACAGAGCAGAAGATAAGGAGGAAACTCAGAAAGAAGAGGAACAAAATAAATATGTGGAAAATTAATATGCCTAAAGAAGTAAACACATGCATAAACTATATTATGAAATTTGGAGCACACACTAAATCTTCCAAGCTGTTTGAACTATTGCATTGTGCAAAAAAAAATTGTTTAGAGAAAAAGAATTGTAAACAGAAAGTTCAAAGAGACTTTCCTTCTTGTCACAAAAATAGTGTGTGAGATATAAGACAAACCTAGGAATAATGTGATACTGTACTTTTCTATAGTACAAAATACCTACAAATATTTAGTAACATCTGCTGTACAAGAGTTAAGGTATGTAATTACATATGTGCATAATTACAGATATACTCGTACTAGGTGAAATTTTTTAATTTATGCAACGTGCTAAGTGACATACATAACTTATGCCTTTCTTGAATGCCTTCTAATGGATGATTTGAGAGCAGTTTATAGAGTAAGGGTAGATAACTCAATGCATAAGCGTTTACACATCATACCCAGACACAGAGAACTCCAGTAGCAATTTTAGACGAGTTTGCAAACTTTTATTCATTAGCATATATTCATATACACCTTTAAACACGCCCCTGAAGGAACAACGTATCACATGCATCAGTTGACAATAGCACTGGAACACAAAATGGCATATTTACCCAGTAGGACCCAGTAACAAAAAATTTTATTTTGTACAAGAGTCCATCATGCCACACTTTATCAAATACTTTATCTGTATCTAGGAACAGGCCAAAGTAGGCAGATTCCTCTTCATAGGCATTAACTATCATGTCTACAACTTGATGTAGCTGCTGTGAACAAGAGTGGTTAGGTCTAAATCCAAACCGCTTATAAGCGGGCGTAGAGGACCGGTCAGGTGAGAGAGGAATAGGCATTCAAATATTTTGGAAACTGTTGTTAGACTTATAGGTCGATATTGTGACTTTGTGGGTTTATAGAATTAAAAGCCCAAT